>QXTE01000101.1:3250-36110 GCA_003942145.1 Platysternon megacephalum | reverse complement strand
CCTGACCCCTGAATCCCCCCACACCCAGCCTTCTGCCCTGCACCCCCCACACCCCCCCAGCCCTGACCCTTGAACCCCGCCCAGGTCTGGGGTCCCGGCTGCCGGCCCCTTGCCAGCTGGCGTACCAGCCGCAGGCCCCGCTCAGCCCACTGCCGGCCTAGGTGAACAGAACCCCAGGCTGGAAGCGGGCTGAGCAGGCTGGCGGCATAAGATCCGCATTTTAATTTAATTTTAAATGAAGCTTCTTAAACATTTTGAAAAACCTTGTTTACTTTACATACAACAATAGTTTAGTTATACAATATAGACAGAGAGAGAGAGACCTTCTAAAAACGTTAAAATGTATTACCGGCACACGAAATCTTAAATTAAAGTGAATAAATGAAGACTCGGCACAACACTTCTGAAAGGTTGCCTACCCCTGGTATAGAGTGTAAAATCTACTTTTTGGGTGGAAAGTCCAAAGTGACCTGTGCACTGAATTCTCAGCCTTACCATTGTATTAGTGAAGTGTGTGCATGTTTTGTTTCTAGTCTAGCACCATTCACACAATCCAGAACAAGTACTTTACTCCTATGACAGCCACACTCAACAAGCCAGTAATACCATGGAAAAGATGACTTACAGAAGAGTAGAACACTGCAAGTCTTTGGAACACTATTAACAAATCTTTCAGTATGCTAGACTTTTGAGACTAAGTTTTCAGATTACCATGCAACAGTCGAGCCACACGCACATGCAATCCAGGTCACTGAATGAGTAATTTCCCAACCTGCACATACAAGCATGGGGTTTTATAGTAGCATGCACGTTCACCCTGAGCTCTTATTCGTCTACTTCTCTTAAAAAAAATGTACTTGCTATTTCTCCAAGCTAGCCAAATCAAGCAGAAAATGTCATTTATGCAATGCCAAATTTTATCATAGAATATTACACTATTGCACACACTGAGTATGTCACAGGGCCCTTTCTAAAGTAAGTATGAACATTTTATTTCCATAGATTTCTTCTGAATAGTGACAGCCAGCTGTGCCAACAGATATGTTGCTGGACCAGACATTGTATCTGTGCTAATCTCTGGAGTCTTAGCCAAGCAAGGCCCAGTGTCACGTCTGTGGGGAATGGAAAGTCAAGACAATGAGTGTAAACACTGCTTCATCACACCACCAGCTCTTTGTAGATTTTCCCCTCCCTTTCCCCACCCATATGTTTGGGGTATACTTTGCTGCAGTGGTTCATTTCTGTTCCTTGGCCTGGCCTTCAGGATTTTCTTGCTTGTTCAGGATCAGGGTTAACAATTATGTGCCAAGGACTGTGCTTTGCACACTAAACTATCAGTTTATCATTCTGAAGGTTTACAGCTTCAGTATGAAAAAATGCTATCTAAGAAGAAGGAATTCACCTCTCTTTGCAATACAGCAGCAAAGGATTAATGGGAGACAGATTTTCCATGAACACACAAGTCTGACAAAATGACTTTTGAAATATGAAATTCTACTTTGTGCTTAGGTTTTATTAAGCAAGGAGAGCATTATGTTCCACTGACCTATTAATGTTCTTGACAGACTGAGGAATATGTAAATTGCAAGTTCTTTGTAAAATAGTCACTTCTTAAAAAAGAAAGGGGAAAAAAAAAAAAAAAGGCCATCATGAGGTTCCATGTTTATTGTCTCAGTGGTTCCATATATGAAATGACATGTATTCCTTTAACAAGGAATACAATGGTTTTTCTGTGGGCCTGAAAACTCAACAAGGGCCAAGCTGTGTTCTTTCTGGTTCAAATTTCAGCAGCAAAACATCCCAGACACAAAATTTTGTTTTTAATAACTCCAATTCAACCCTTTTCTCCAACATTTTGACTCCAACAAGAAATATAGCATGAAACGTGTAGTCATATTTTTAAGCTCTAAACTTCACCATGTACTTTGAGACAAGCCAGGCCTTGGCATAAATGCTGGAACTAGGGGTGCTGCCACACCTCCTGGCTTAAAGTGGTTTCCATCATAGAGAGGGCTGACAGTTTGGTTCAATGGCTCTCAGCACCACTGGGACTTGGGGGAAGATTCCCTATTGCAGTTTATATTAAAAGATCAGTTTTAGCAGCAATGACCTTCTTTAAAACAACTGTCCTTTACTAATAGAAAGGACAAGACCTTCCATTCTTACGTGATTGGAAGCAGGCAACATTCTCCTTGTAATGGTGATCATCCTCTCTAACAAAGACCTAGATGAGCTATTTTTATCCTAGGAGTTTCTACAAGACATTTGTCATATCCCACAATTATCTCTTATCAAGACATAGCTACACTGTCGCTCCCCACCCAAGACATCCAGACTTCTTATCCGCTTTCCCTTTCTTTTGTCCCACATCCTCCTCAGCTTTCAGGTAATTATATAAAACTAACCCATCAAATAGCAATTAGAGTGGTCAGTGTAGTACAGTCCCCATATACTTGGCTGACATGCCTGAAACATTTTAATTTTCATGTTCATTGGGAGCAATATGATCTGCAACAAGCTATTGATACTACACCCTTTCTTAGTGTCTGAAAATAAAGGACTAGGGTTCTTTTCTAAGAAGTGAAAGTTTCAGCTTGTTAAAGGGTGGTACTTTTGAGTTACAGTTTCTAAAATAAAATAAATTATATGAAAGAGAGAAAGAGAGAAAGACTTGCTATCTTGGCCGCTTGTTTTTCCAAAGTAGTTTTCTACCTTTGGACAGAAACACAATGGAAAGTTTCAGTAGAAAAGAAGTTTTCAGGTAGCTTTGGGAATGCAAGAACAGCCTGTTACAGTGCAAGGCTCAACATACAGTTACTAGAGCATGCACTGTCAAGCAAGTGTTCTAACTTCTTAAATAAATGTTAAATGTTTCACAAATTAAGCTCTGAGAAACTAACAAAAATGGAAGGTAGAGAATGTTCCACAGGCCGTTTTACCTTCAGATTATATAATCTTCTCTCTAGTGCTCTCTTTCCTTCCTGCTACCTTCAGTGATCAACTCCTGCATAAAGAGGGGGAGGCAGGTGCCAATACGGGCCAGCAGAAAGAGGATTTGGCATCCCCAGCTCAGAGAATAATTGAGAAGTACGGAAACTCCCTCAAGCTCATGTCCAATCCCTTCCAGAGAACAGCACAAAGAACCCAAGGGGGTGGGAGTATAGTTGGCTGCGAGGAGTTGGAATAGACAAGCTGAGTCAGTTTGACTGCACGTGCTGCTGATCACCCAGGAGCATCTCCTGCTTTGCCTCCAGTAGGTGCCTTCAGACCTGACTGGTAAAGCCGCTGTATTTCTTTCTCAGCGCCATATTCCCAGGGTGGAACTTTTTGCTGGAAGGGTAAACCTCACACTCTCACTGCAAATCTTTTTAGGCTACTGCTGTTTCAGATGACAGCTGCACATCAAAGTAGGGAAACTCTTCTTCCTAGAGGAGCGTTAATGGAGGTCGCATACAATCTGATATTAAAGAAGAGAGATGGTGGCTTTCTTCCCAAGACTGGAATAACTTTATAAACTCACCGCCGCTTCCCCCCCCCCCCCTTCCTAACACTAACCAGCGTGCACACACTCCTTCAATTTATTATGGTAACTGTACACTGGTTTCATTTTTGTTTTTGCAGACATTGTTAATTACAGGCCAAACCCTTCTTACCTGATTTGTGAGAGAAAACCCACCAGGGAAAAAAGAAATTGTTTCCATAAGTCACAAAAGCAGGAATTGGTCCTTAATTTTGGCACTGACTCATCGCTATTCTTTGTTCTTTAAGAGTTCAAATAATGTAGTAACTGGATGACTATAAAGTTTTAATTTGCCTTTTCCAGAAAGAACATTTCCTTTCCATTTACTTGCAGAGTGATTATGACATCTTGACCATTTTTATATTTAGATACCTTGTCTAGGGGACATTTACTTTCGAAATTAGAAGAAAATTAGCTTAGTCTACAGGAAAAAGGACTAAACTGCCTGCAAAATAGAATTTAAAACTAAGCTATTTTGTTTTGAGAGCTTTACGAAAAAAGGAAAGTCAAACCTGAGAATTAAAGGTTTTAAAGTGACAGACTCTGCTAACATATTCGCTATAAAGCAACCATAAGTTGCGCATCGAACCTGAGATATTAGTGGAGCTTATAATGGAAACCAATATAGTGCTATTATTCACGCAGCTTTGGTCGGAACTGTGTGATACTTTATTTATTCAGTTAAGTGGAACGGTTCTGGCTTGACCAAATAAAACTAGGCAATAGAGGAATTTTCCTCCATTCCACTCCATTAGAAGGTAAATTCTGTTTACCTTACTCTTACAAGTAGGCCCTAGGGTTTAAACAGAACTACCAGAGGCATTAAAGCAAGCAGGTTCAGGCCTTGTCAATTCTCTAAAGGCTTGATCCTCCTAGCCTAACTCACATGAGCAATCCCACTGAAATCACCAAAACGCGTATGAGTAAATTTACTATGATCCAGTCCTTTATAAGGTCAGTGACTTTGCGATGGCATGTTTTGCAAGAGTAATGAAGTTTTAGTAGACCATGGCCCAGCACTCAGGTATTAAACTTCTCCTGAGAAGTGGGATGACAACAGTTTTTGGGGAATCATCATCAGAATTGTGGATTACAATTAGTAAATTTGGCACTGATTAGATGAGGTTCAGTACCCTAATCTGCATCCCAAAGTTGACAATCATAGTAAAGTAAAAAACATTTAAAAAAAAAAGTAATTAAGATCCATAAACAGTGCTAATGGTAAAGGTCAGCCAGCTATAGCAGATGGAGACTGATATATGGCCAGATTGCAAAGCCGGAGAGTGTGAGTGTGCGTAATTAACCCAACCCAAAGGTCCCTGATTTGAGAACGTTTAGTGAAGTCACTGAACTAGTATGACCGAATGGGGGTCTGCCTGGGCTTACCCTCGGTGCTTTAACCATTCCTTAAACCAAGGGTAGAGCTGACAATTAGTTAACATTTATATTGTTGTAGCGCCCAGAAGGCTCAACCAGGCTGGTGCCTCATTGCGCTAGGCTCTATACAAAATTGTAGTAAAGTGATAGTCCCTAATGTCAGCTCTGTGCAATCTAGAAGTAGTCACATTGCTGCCATATGTCCAGCCCCCACGCAGCACTTCAGTCCTTTGACTGGCTGAGGTCCAGCCCTGCCCAGCCTCAAATAATGCTGGTGGTTTGGGAGAAACTACAAGCCTCTGACTGAGGGACTGCCCGGGCTGTTAATTACTCAGATTTGCAATTCAGGGGCTATTTTAGATCCCTGGTTGCTCCAGCATTCTCAGGTAGCAGCTGCGGTGGCCCAGACAGCTTTTTGGGAAAGGGTTTGTATGTAGTGAGGTTCATAGTTGTCCCCGGCTGTGTCACACTGAGATTAGAGTATTGTCAATGCACTCTCTGCAAGGCTACACAAAGCCTTGGGAAACTTAAGGTGAGGTAGCACCACGGTCTACCTTGGCTTTCAGGTTTGTTTCCAGATAGGAGTTTAAATTGATCGTTTTGGTTTTGGATCTGCCTACATAAAGCTGCCACCACAATCATAATTGCATTGAAATGAGCTAAGTACAGACTGGCAACATCTTTCTAGTCTACTGACTGAGCTCATCCCAAAACTGAGCTGACTGAGCCCATCCCAAATATTTGTTTGAGGATTACAGCACAAAACAAAGCAAGTGGAAGTTGAACTCTTTATATCTTAAATAACTTCAGATTGGCGGTGAAGGCAATGGCAGTGAAATAGAGGCCCTCAAGAGAAGACAATTTTCCTCTATTTACTCCTGGGGGAATTCTCCACTACTGCATATGTGCAGAATTCATGTGCCATGCATTTCCCTCCCACCTTCCCTGCAGAAAATACATTCTCCTGGAAAGGTGCTGCAGTTATGCCTGTCTCCCACTAGGGGCCACTGTGGCACCAGAACAGAGAGCAGCCACTATTGGGCCAGCCCCAGCTGCTGATAGTGTGAAGACGACATCCCCTTCTCTTCCCTGTCTGCCCGTGGGGCCAGGTCAGGAGGCACAGGGTATGGAGGGACGGAAAGTGTGGGGCACATGGGAATGCTGGGTGCGCGCGCGCGTCACAGACTGGGGTTTAAAAGGGCTGAATGGGAGTGGGGGTGCAGGGCCACATTGGGACATGGTGGTGGAGGGCCACATGGGGGGTGGGGGGGCAAGGACACATGAGAATCATAGAATATCAGGGTTGGAAGGGACCTCAGGACGTCATCTAGTCCAACTCCCTGCTCAAAGCAGGACCAATCCCCAGACAGATTTTTGCCCCAGATCCTTAAATGGCCCCCTCAAGGATTGAACTCACAACCCTGGGTTTAGCAGGCCAATGCTCAAACCACTGAGCTATCCCTCCCCCTCAAGGATAGGGCAGATGTGCCTGACTGATTGGGAGAGGCTAGGGGTCAGCTAGGGAATGCATGGTGGAAGCTCCCTAACAATCCCTCCCTGCCCAAAAAACACCCTGTTCCATACTTCTCCCACCACCCACACTCAACAACCCTCCAAGTTCATCCCCAGGCTCCTCCCCACCAATAACTTCCCTCTCCCTCAGCTCCTCTGTTACTCCTGACTCCCCCAAGCCTTTGCAATGCTTCTGAGGGGTGCAGGAAATACGTTTCTATGTTGTAGTTTAAATGAATTATTACTCAGAGTTCTGTATTTATAGGCCTAGTAAGGAATCTATTTGTCAAAATAAATAAATAAATAAATAAATTCCTGAATCTTTTTTTGTCATCTGTATTGTTACGACAGTTGCTGGCAGGTATTTTGATATACATTACCAAAATAATTGAAACCGGCATGATTAAATTGTGTTATTTTGACAAATAAAATATGTAGAATTATTAAAATATTTTGTGCAGAATTTTTATTTTTTGGTGCGGAATTCCCCTAATATTTATTGTGTCTCGTAGCTTTGGACAAGATACCATAGTACTGCAGACTACTGGGCAAGTAATACTCAGTACTGTAGTATAGGGTCTGAATCCAAGAGAGATAACTGAGGGGACTATTTTATCCTGAGGGGCCATATTTTGCTGCTTTTGCCCACAAAGTCAGCCTGCATTTGCTTTGTTCATGCTAGGGATTTTTAAATTAGTTTTGAGGGGAAAAAAATTTCCTTTCAAATCTCCCTACCAGTTTACCTTTGGGATGAGAGGGTAAGTCCAAAGATTGTGTTGCCTTTGCCACCAATTCCCCAGTTTGTGAAGTTCTGACAATCTACCAGCCCCATCACTGATCCAAAGGAGCTAGGGAGGCTGAGTTCATACATTACTTACATTTGTCTAGATATTTATATGGCCCTCATCACCATACGCTACTCCCCTCTGTTCAATCACAAATGTAAAAAGGCCATGTGACCAATAGGCCAATGCAATTTAATAGAGGCACTCAATGAGTAGAGCTTCCATTTCTTTATACCTTCTTATTTCTTTTGGAAAACTATGCTACAAATGTAAGTTACTCCAGACAAGTTTAGCTGCAGAACGATTAAAAACAACCCCACACAGAATTACTTTTTTTTTCTGATCAGCCTGCAGCTGAACAATTTCTGGACTGGCATAGACCTCTTCAAATAAACTGCATAATTAAAACCTATCACCTACTACATAATATTAAGTACATTTCATGAAACATACTTCCATTACCACACTTCAGTTTTTAGTAACACAAATTTAGCTAAACCTAGTTTTTTCTCCTGACCTGCATGAATTACTTAACATTTTATATATCTGCATATTGTCATTATTGATGCAGCATATTCAAATCTGCTCAGTAACAGACTCTGCATTTTCATTTTCTTGAGCTTAGGGGCATATGAATGTGTCTAGGTATTATAGGCACCAGCATGTACTACAGGACATGAATTCAGTCTCAGTTTTTAGTCTTAGCCTTCTGGGATATGCACAGCCAAAATGGAACTACAATTTCCTCAATCCCCTCTCTCCCTGGAGACAGGCAACACCATCCTCTGTTTTGGAAATGTTTAAACCCACACATAATTAAGATTCAGCTCTTTATAATTTAGATTACATCAAAATTGGCCAGTCTTGCTACCAAGAACATTGTAAATGCAGTCAACCAGGCTATAGGCCTTCATTAATGTAACTACTAAGCTAGGATGTGAACTTGGGTTTCACATTTATTAAACTCAAGATGACAAACCAAAATCCACACAGAAATCAGTGTTTTGAACTGATAAGAGTTATAGTAAGTCCCAGTAAAGTCTGAATGCATGTTGTTTAAAAAAGTGTCCCCATATGCAGGCAAGCGCAGGCATTTCTTGGAAGATTATTCTGTTTTGTTTGTATGTCCTCCCCTCAGTGCATGCGTTAAAGGATAAAGGGGGTGTATGGTTAGAGGGTGGGGGAAGCAGCAGCAGCTCATGCTTCCTACATCAGCTTAGGTCCAGAAGCTGTGATCTTGAAACGGTATTTTCCTTTGAAGAGAAACATCTGTTCCTTCACTGTCAGAAAAATATGGATTGTATGTGCAAATTCCTGTGATGCTGATGGCCACAGGCAAGGCTTAGAAAAAGAAAGGTGTCTGGGTAAATCCTACTAGCCCAATGGCTAAGCCTACTAGCCAGGGTGAAAGATTCCTGTGCCACCACACTTCCCAAAGCCACACACCACATATTGAAAGAAATAAAAACAGTTCTGTACTGTATTTAGTTACAGCACTAACAGTCAGCTTTCTACTTAGCACCTTTTTATTTTTTTTAAACATACTACACCTCCCTAGATTTTTCAGTTTTTAAAAACACCTTTCCCTTCCTCGTTTTACCCTACTCTTTTTATTCCTACAATAGCTCATGAGGTTTCTTTTCTCCATGTTGTTTTCACTGCCCCTCACTTCTCTCTCCCAGAACTACGTTTCTTTCATATTCCATTAATCTCCTTCTTCCCCCCTCACCCGCACATACATCCCCAAAGGACTATGTTTATTAGCCAAAGACATGAGATGCAGGCCTTTACTCTCCAGAGACACTACACTGAGGAGAAACACACACACACCCTGCCCACCCCTGCAATGCTAGGAAAGGGAAGGGGGCTAGGACTGCTAGCAGGGTTCTGTGCTGGACCCAGCTGGGAGGCTTTATCTTTAATCTCAGCCTCCAGAGAGTAGATTTCTGATAAATGTGGAGCGCTAACCTACCATCCCCACCACAAAAAAACCCTCTAAAGGAGAGAAATTAATGCAACATTTCTTGGCTGATACAAGGTGAGATCTCTTCTGTTCTCCCTTTTCTCCAACTTTTGGCTGCGGTATTTACTCTACTCCCATAATCTCTCCACCCCACCCTCACCCCACTCCAAACTTTCCTCTGGAAGAAAAGCTCCTCAACTGTCCCAAAGAGCAACATGGAACTGCCTGAATCTCATCAGTTTCACTGCTGCCAGCAGGCTTCTGAGTAGTAGCACAAAGTTTGACAGGACTCCGGTCAGCTTTCACTCTGCTGTTCTTTATTAAAGCTCTAAGCAGCAGAAGAAAAGACCCACCCCCTTTGTAGGGCTGAATCATAGACTCTCAGAACTGGAAGGGACCTCAAGAGGTCATCTAGTCCAGTCCCCTGCACTCAAGGCAGGACTAAGTATTATCTAGGCCATCCCTGACAGGTGTTTGTCCAACCTGCTCTTAAAAATCCCCAATGAAGAATACTCCACAGCCTCCCTAAGCAATTTATTCTAGTGCTTAACCACCCTGACAGTTAGGAAGTTTTTCCTAATGTCCAACCTAAACCTCCCTTGCTGCAATTTAAGCCCATTGCTTCTTGTCCTACCCTCAGAGGTTAAGAACAACAATTTTTCCCCCTCCTCCTTCTAACAACCTTTTATGTACCTGAAAACTGTTATCATGTCCCCTCTCAGTCTTCTCTTCTCCAGACTAAACAAACCCAATTTTTTCAATCTTCCCTCATAGTCATGTTTTCTAGACCTTTAATCATTTTTGTTGCTCTTCTCTGAGCTCTCTCCAATTTGTCCATATCTTTCCTGAAATGTGGCACCCAGAACTGGACACAATACTCCAGTTGAGGCCTAATCAGCACGGGAACCTAAGCGTTAGAAACTTCATACCAAAAAAAAAAAAGAAAAGAAAAGAAAAGTTTAGGTTCTGCAGAACTCAGTGGCATTTGCCCAAGAAAGCTTCCAAGCAAGTTTATTTTTCAAGCTTTGGCCATAGAGACACAATATATGAAGGGTTTCAGATGCAGAATTGCTCTAGCCCCTTGTTCTCTACAGGACATTAAGTGGCTTTACAATAGTAAGAATTTTCTTGCTTTTTGTGGGGACAACAGTATTGCTTGGAGTTTGAACTTTTCTTAGAGAAGCAAAATCTAGTACTTCAATGTTACATTAGGCAACCGCTTTGTAAATAGATCCATCTTCCACTGCAACAGAATAAGTGCAGATCCTTCACTGGCATGTTCTAGCTCTACTTTCAGTAGCCAAATCAACAGACAAGCAAGATTAGTGTCCATTATTTTGTGCTATTGAAAGCTACCATGAGAATCTTGACCTTAAAGTTTTTGGGCAACTAATCATTTTGGGTGCCTAAACTGAGACACTGTAAAGCAGCCTGATTTTCAGAAGTTACTGAGTGCCCAGCCTCTTTAAGCTGTCTAAACTGGCACTCAGAAATGAGCTCTCCACAAGTCACCCTTGAAAATCTTGGCCAAAGTTTTCACTGCAGTAGGGCCCCAATCCTCCAGTCTGATTCACACAAGAGAACCCTTACATCCATGTGGAGGCCCAATGAAGTAATTGGGGCTCCACAAGAAGCCAGGAGTCTACCTGTATAGATTATTGCAAGGTCAGCACTTAAATAAGGGTATGAGATGGTTACTGAACACCTACTAACAAGAGAACTAGCCCCATTGGTACCTAGATACTCCAGTATATGGCACAATATTCATTCGCCTATAGCTAGGTAGACTGACTGGAACATTAGGCAGGGGCCTGCAAGAAGGGAGACTCACCAACCAACAAGATCCATGATCCAAACCCTGTTGAAAAGGTCTAACTGCCATGTACTGTAGCCAAGTACTGTACATGGCTCAGGGATTCCCTCTTCCATATCAGCCTCTGGATAGACTGATTAAAAGTTTCTCATCCCTACTAGATGCTGGAAGGAAAAAAAAAAAAAAAAAAGTTATCTTCCAGCCCTTAACACAACCTCACTTAAAGGAAAGGGTCAGGCTCCCAATTGTTTTACTGAATCTCTTTGCAAGATGGCTGAAGCATAGCCAATATTATTGAATCAGTGGAACATCACAAGGGTCATCTCAAAGATCTTCAGCAGTATTTCTGTTTTTAAAGAGACTAAAGATGGACATCAGAAGTACCTCTGTTTAGCTTTGTGATAGCAGGTAAACACCAAGATGGGACCAATCGTCAGAAAGAAATGGAAAGAGTTCTACAAGAAATGCTTTTTTTTTGGTCCACATTACCCTATTTCTAATTAACATGGGTTCTCTTTCCTGATTATATATAGCCAAATGTTTTGCCTTAAATCCATTTTGGATTCCTTACCCCTCTCCCTATCAGAAAGAGACTTTAATACATCCATTTTTGCTATGTGATTATATAGTTAAATATCATCAGGATGTGGGCATCTGATTTGCCAGATAATTGGAGGGTTTTACCTTCTTTAACAGAGGACTCCACAAGTTCAGATTATTTTAAGGTAACTGATTTTGCCAGGAACTTGTGGACTGGGGATAGTGTGAACATACATTAACATTCCACTGACTTAACCTTAGAATTGGCAGAGGGGAATTCTGAAAGTATTCTAAGGGCTCATCTACATTACACAGCCTTTGCTGATACAGCTATACTGGCATAGTCCAGTGTACGCACAGCATATGCCATAGAATGTTTTTTCTGCAGGCATAGTAAAAACACCTCCCCGAATGACATTAACTACACCAACAGAAGCATTTATGCTGGGGGGTTTACAATCACAACTATGTTGGTTAGGGTGTATGGGTTCCCCCCCCCCCCCATCCCTGACAGACATAGCTATGCCAACAAAATTTAGTAGCATACACGTAGCTTAAGTGCCTCAAAAGAGGCATATTATAAATGGAGTAGCAGCTTATTGTTCCCACTGAAGAGGAAAATCACCACAAAAGGTTGAGAGGAAAAAAAAAAAAAAAAAAAAAAAAAGAGAGAGAGGGATAGGCACCAAAAGTAAAATTTTGAAGAGTGCCAAAGCAACTTAGAAGCATAAGTCCTATTTTCAAAATTCATTTAGGACCCTGAGGGTCATATTTTTAAAGACATTTAAGTGCCCAAAAATGCAAATAGGTGTCTAGTGGGATTTTCAAAAGTGTTTTAAATGGGTTAGGTGCGTAGCAGGCATTAAAAACCAATAGGAGTTAGACACCTAATCCATTTTGGAATTTAAAAGTTTCCTACCTGCATGTCAAGGCACCAAAGTACATTTGCAAATCTGGCCCCAAAGATTATGGAAAATCTGAAGTGGTCTGGGGAAGTGATAACTATTCAAGCATTTTGTAAAAATGAAATAATAAAAAGTCTCATTTCACATGTCCCTTGTCCAGGGAGTCACTGGCAAATTTTGCCAGAGTGAAAATGACTACTCAATAAATGTATAATCAACAACAGTCTGCCCTAGCTCAGAATGTAAATACAAATGAACAAATAGAAATGAAATCCCGCCCCCATTTTTTTTTTTTAGTTTTTTTTTAGTTTTAAAGTTAATAGCACAACAAGCATTACTGTCTGGAAGGATATTTTATTATTAATTGTCTTACAATTCTTTAAGATCACTGTAATGAAATAAAGCATCCTGTATGTGAACATCACCCCTACTCTCAATAAAATTAGCATTTAAGTTTCAGGGGCAACTACTATCAATGTCAGAAGAGGTCTTGACCACTTCAAGGTGGGTACAATATATTCATGATGGCATTGTGGCAGAAGACATGGCCATGGTACCCTGCTGCCCCAGTAGGATCCACAACCAAAATTAAATAAGAAGAGAAGAACATCAGAAGGCCATCCAATAAATAAATAAATAAATAAAACACCAAAGAAACAAACCCCAAAAACACCACCCTGAGGATTTAAGATGAGCAACAAAAACTGAAAAGCATTGGCATTTTAATAGGGCAAGCTTCTGATGGAAGGCAGAAGAATGGTAACAAGATCACCGTAAAAAGGAACAGGAGTACTTGTGGCACCTTAGAGACTAACAAATTTATTGTAGCATAAGNATCACCGTAGAAATTCCAGAATGGAAAGCTTCAAATGTTGGAATTGAACCTACATTATTGGCTTCAGAGTCTTCAGTGACAGAGAGAAATCAATAAAGCTGCAGTCCTTCTCCAATGGCTGACTACATAATGCAAGGATTTCTAGGGAGATTTGATATTAGTAATGCTAGCAGGCTACTTGGACAATGAGAACGAAAACATGTGAACACCCATTTAGCTGCATTTTAGTTTAAAATGTTTGAGTTGAGCGCTTTCACATACTGTAGACAATGAGGTAGATGGATAAAATTAACATGAAGCCATATGTTAACTCACATGACTTTAGTATTAATGTTTTCTGGCACATCTAATTAAGAGATAATACCAGTAGGATAATTGTCAAAGGATAATGGTTTTGCAGTGCTGGGTGGGGAGGGGGAAAGCCTGTAGCAAAGTCTAGGAATGTATTAAGGAAAAAATTGAGGCCTTCAAAAAGCAGGAGACATTTACAGTGCCCACTCGGAAAATAAAACACTAAAGGAAAGCCAAGACATATATGTTTGATTAATGCCTCCACTTTCTCTTCTCATACCACTCATCTAGTAGAAGGATCCCATTATCTTGCAGTGATGTATTCCAGGGACTTTACACCAGAGGATTAAATAAAGACATAATATAGATAATTGGCTAAAACACAGCATATATGCCAATCTGAAACTTTAAAAATAACAAACCTTTATATTTGTGTGTGATTAAATTGATTTCTAACTAGGTTAAAAAACCCTCCACTAACAATAAATAAGAATCAGCTAACCAGCAATCTAAATGGCTATTACACATTTCATTATGTCTAACAGATCATTTGTTACAGTTTTGCGATTACATGGCAAATGCAGAGCACATGTTAACTTGATGCACATAAAAAGTATTCCACCATTGTATGCTTATATACTAATCAAAGTCTTGCTACCACACTAATAATTTTTAGTGAGCGTATTAGCTCCAAATACATGGCAAATAAAGTGTTTTACTTAACTGATCCTTTTTGTATAGTGTTCTAGAAAATCCATGACTAATATGCCCATACCCTTTTTATTGTTGCATTATTAAAAGTAACTGGTCAGTTTCCCCAGAAGATAAAGCTGTTGAAGCATATGGTATTCCTGAACAAAGAAAGAAAGTCTATAATTATGGCAGTCTCTGACATCATAAGCGTATCATACCACTACTCAGCACACCCAGACTTACTGCACCGTCGTATCATCATCAAGAAGAACTTTGTCAAGTTCTAATATTTTTATTCAACCAAACCTTTTTCTTGACAAATGTGCAGTTTCTGCTCCAAAACAAAACGTTAACTCTACAAGCAGCCTCTGCGACAGTGAAGGCACTTAAACAGATGTAGTCAATTCCCCTGCTTGATGGGGGCCACACTTTTTCTAGTAACCTATGCCCATAAAAAGAGTTACTTTTAAATACTTTCACACTGGGTTTTCCTTCTTTTCAAAGCCTCTAAAATGGTCACTGAGAAGTATTTTCAGATTTATTTTGCAGTGTAACTTGATAACAACCCTCTGAAAGTCTCCTTCCAAACTGGATTTTTGAAAAGAAAATGAAACCAAATCCAGAGCTTGCTTTTTTAGAAGACCCCCCCCCCCGGTCCCCCCCCCTTTCCTCCCCTCCCCCACCTGCAATGTGCAATGCAACCTTAACTCTTTAATCTGATTATGGCCTAATCCCTCCTCCTCCCCAGCTGCTCTGATCTCTCGGTGCAGCAGCAGGCCATACTCTAGAGAAAAACTTCACAGTTGCAATCATCACCCTTGGAAATATTTTGGGTAATAATCAAAGCATTGAGGGCTCCTACTTTTTAGTGCAGTCTAGGAGGATCCCAGTGAAGCGCCTCTCCCCGCAGCTCAAGGTGACCACCAACGTGTCGTTCACCATCTGCTCCACCAGCACGGGTAGCCAGGAGCCGACCTGCAGCTCCTTCGCCTCAGCCTCCTCCATGCTTGCAGGAGCTCAGCGTCCGCCTCAGTACAGCTGGAGCGCGGCGGCAGGCTCCCAGTCGGCCTCGCTTGGGCCCGCTGCCCGTTCTGATCCGCTCTCTGCTCTCCCCTCCCCCGCCGCTGCCGCCGCCCGGATGGCTACACTGGCCGCTGCGATGACCTCATGGCTCCGGGCTCCCCCTCAACTGGGAGGATTAGTAGGTGCGCTGACGTCACAATGCTTCCCTCCCGGGAACGTTCCACGGCCGAATCCTGCAACAATTGGCTACAGTTCAGGGTGATTATTGGAGAAGAGCATGCCAGTAAGACACTACGGCGGCTACTGCCGCTCACGGCGGGGCCTGGTAGGGGGTCTCCTCTCTGCCCCCACAATACTACATCAGTAACATAAGAGTCCAGGGGTCTCCGCTCTGCCCTCACAGCACCATATTCAACAGCAAAGGGTCAGTGCGTATCCCCTCTGCGCTACATTGGGCTGCAGGAGAATCAGATCCATAGCACGTTGAAAGCGGGGAGTCACCCTCTCTTCCCTAACCTGGGTTCCAGGAGGATGAATACTCCATATGCAATAATATGTTAATAGCCTAGATTAAGGATGTTCCCCTTCTGCCCCAACCTTTCCTCTAGGGCATAATTATATCATCCTCACTAGGCTATTTAGACATGTTAAAGAATTTTCCTGGCCCAAGTTGTTCCTTAGGAAGATCATTTACACCATCATTTATTCCTAATCCATACGTGTTGACTGTCCCTATGTAAATGTGGGAGGGAGAGAAGCAGTCTTGTTTTTTTAAAGCTCAATAAGATGTTCCCATACAGCTGCTCTAAAAAGATATCCTAGCTCAAATGTATTACAATGGTGTTTAAAGGCTGTCTGAATGGCATTCAAATGCTGACAAGTATGCAAATATAGCAAGTCATTTTTATCCATTTAAAGGGTTAACTGCAACCTTAAATTTGCTTTCCTAGGACACTGAGAACAACTCACTTTTCTCAGCACCTGTCAATCAGTACATTTTTATAACTCAAAAGCTTGCTCTTACAGAGTTGCAGCCTGCAGGGGTGTCAAATTGTAAGTGAATGAGTGAAATTTCAACAAATTATGTGTGAGATTTCAAATGCTTCACCGATACATGATGCAAAATGCTTCATCACGCGTAAAAGATATAGTAAAAACTGCTTTACAATTAATCCCAAATGAGGTGTCTGATTCCAAATGAGCAAAACTGCCTTTAGAAACGTGGATTTATTATTTTAGTTTAATTTCAAGTGATAGAAATTCAATTTTCCAGAATGCCTTTTTCTAAATGATATATTGTGGTACTGGAAAAACTAAATCAGTTTTTATTCATTTAAATAAGAAAGAGATACCTAGGGTACATTTAGAAAAGGGGGATTTTTAGCAGACAGAGCAAAAATCTGTTGTATTAGAAGGTGGCTACTATAAATCATGTGAAAAAACTCTTCTATATATAGCACTGAATTTGCAAGAAAATATGTTTTCTTTCTGGGGGAGTCCTCACATCAACACTGAACAGGCTCCTTTAAAATATATTTAAAGAGAAATATATTTCATTATTGTTTCAAGTAGCAATTCAACAATGTTATTTTCAATAATCAAACAAAAGCTCAATGGGCAAGTGTTCAGGTTCTTTTTTAGGCCTGTCAAGGCAAAGCAACAAGGAAGTAAAAAACAGTTTCATCTGGAAGCACGTAAGATTAAAAGTAAGAAGGTTAAAGCTGCTTTTTTTCCCTCTTCATATTCAGTCAAAGGCTACCAGTTGTGGGTGCTGAGTGAATCTCATAGGTTGTAAATCTTACTCTAGACTTAAAATATACCAAACTGTTCCAGAAGTGTTACTCTAGTGGGCCTATACACTGTGTAACTATGAAAAGACAACTGCTAACTGCTTCTTACTGAGCAATGCTGCATTCAGAAAGGGTCCAAGGTCAATCAGCCCTTCCTGTCCATCCAAGATCCCACCATCACATTATTTAAATATATGCCTACAACAGTGCTGTCAGAAACCTCTTTTCTTCATTATCCAATAATCGTTATGGTTTATATAAAATTAAACAGTACAAGAAATAGTTCAGTTAAATAAAGATGTGAAATAGAAAACAGACTTTTACTCACATTCACAGGAAAGAATTTGTGATTACATATATATTCCAAGAGACCATTGAAGGCCATGATTATTACCAATTACATCTTCATATTTTTTAGAAAATAATAAGTTGCACTTCCTGTTTCCAAAGTAAACAATAGCTTTTCTTTTTCATGAGAAACTACAGGATGGATAGCACCATGGTAGTGAAGATAATTAAAGTAATAAATGAGACACATTCTACAATATATTAGGTCAAAGAAAAAATGATAAGGTTTAGGCTCTTTTTATTTGGACCCATCTATTAATTGCTGATATTTTAAAATCTGTGTTTTACTGATCAGTTTGACTAAAGTATTATAAAATCATGATAGAAAAATATATTTTCCTACTATATTTAGTTTAACAGATTAAAACAAGTTATTTTAAAACTCATTGAAAAATGTCATTTAAAAATAGTTTCCTCTCAAATTGTCTTTTTTATAGTAACAAAGGTAATTAAAAAAACCCAACCTGCACAGTTCAATCAAAACTAATTCTAAACCAGAATAACTGGATTATCTGCAGGATTCAAAAGGAACAGCTTCAGCACACCTAAGCTAAATACTGCAGTTCTTTAATACCTTTAAAACCATTTTTGGTGTGAGCCACAAATGCATAGAACGTTGTTACACATTCATAAAACTGTATTGTGGGCTCACTGAACTTACAGTGTTGTTGCTGTTGTTTACTCGATTACTTCAATCTTGATTAAGTTTGTTTGGTCAATGTTTGACCATGAGAAACAGGAGAAGGTTGCTTTGCTTATTCATTTGAAGTTAGTCGCACTGGAGTCGCCAGTAATAAGGATCTAAACGGAAAGGAGCAGCCAAAAGCTATGGGGGTGGGGGAGGAACAAACAAACCCAAAGCAAAACAAAAATCCAAAACAGGATTAAAATTTAACAAATGACAATCGTTGCAAAGGCACTGAAAATAAGAGAAAAGTCCAGGGGTCACGTTACCTGAGCGATCAGTCTCCAGCCCTTTAACAATTACAGTGTTTGACAATTTAGAGAGGTTACTATGTGGCATTTACTTTCCAACACGCACCCTCTAGCGGCCAAATGCTGCATTCGCTCCCCATGACTGACCTCTCTGGCCGCTCCGGGTGGGGAAGCGCCTCCCCTGCTTTAGAGACTGTGCTGCTGAGTCTGACAAGCTTTAGTGGCGCGTCAGGATTGGCGGGGCAGCAAGCGCCGCTGCAGCAGCCACCTTGACTAAACCACATTCCTCCGTTCTGGCTCCTCTTGAGCGCACGCCTAAAAGATGGCAGGCAGCCCCAATGGTCACAGCAAAGCAACAGCCATCTCCCTGCGGAGGAGAAGGCTGGCAGCTAAATTCTGCTGAACCAGAGGGGGAGATATTCAGAAGTAGTCTAGGGAATTAGACTGTGGTTCGGTTTTGGCAGGCATCCTCCCAATGAAAAGCATTAAACTGCTGGTCTTGGAAGCATTTGAAACGATTTTGAAGTTGGTGGTGGTGGGAGGGGGTGCTTAACCCGTGGTAGAAAACTATCAAAACACGTTTTTAGCGGAGAGGTTACAGCTTTCCCACAGGTTAAAAATAAGGCTCCAATTTTCATATTATATTTCTGCCACAAGCAGGTATTGAAGATTTTTTTTAAAATTCTATTTATTGCAGTTCTTAGATCTGCGCAGAGTGAAACAGTAGGCAAATGGATACAGAGAATATAAAACTATTCAGTTTACTTGCTAGGTTAAAAATGGACCATAATAGCTGTTCAATAAATACATACTGCTTCATCAGATTTAGCCCCCAGTTTATGCATTGTGAAACTAAAACTTGTAGAAACGTTTCTATGATTTTTCTTTAAATTCCAATCTGAGCTGCTTTTTTAAACAAACGATTCTCCTGCACTGCAGCATTGTTCCACTGCAAGAAAATCAGAAAGTGAAACTAATACTTTATTTTCATTGCCCAAGCTGAGAAATGAAAAAATAAAGAGCAAAAATAGTGAAACAAATTAGACTTTTAAATGCCACCAATTTAATAGTCCAAGAATTTATTAGTAACATACAGCAAACACAGGTTATTTATTTAAATGTTACTTTTAACATTATAGTTTCCTTTTAACCAAAGAATTCTTCAGTTAGTCTGGCAAGAAGTTGATTAGACATGTAAACTCCTCTAGTATTGTTCCTTTTTTTTCAGTGTAGTTGATAAAAAGGTAACCAGAGTCTTGTTAAAAGTGTTGCCATTTGATACAGAAATAAAGAAGTTTAGGCTCCATTCCTATGCAAATCCTTATGCACATGCTTAAATGTACACGTAGGAAGAGTCCCTTGGGATGAGTCATCTGGGTTATTTAGAGTTTTTTTTTACTGTCACTTTTGTTTTCTACACAATAATTTCTCATTTGCATACATCTGATTTACATGCTTGTGTTTCACAGTAAATAGTATGAATGAGAAAGATGGTTTTGTGGTTAGGGCACAGGAGTGGGAGTCAGCAGATGTGGGTTCTTTAGCTCTGCCAGAGGCCTCCTTTATGATCTTGGTTAAAGCACTTTACATCTCAGTGTTTCAGCGTCCTCATCTGTAAAATGGGGAGAATAATACTTATCTATCTCATCTAATTTATTAACATTTGTAAAGTGCTCTGAGATCTTTGTATAGTCGGTGCCATAGGAATAAAAATTATTATTGTTCCTGTTTAATCATTCCGTTTTTAAAATACACACACAAAAGTCACTTTTAAAGGTGACATATAAAAGATTTTGTACAAATTGATCCTGTGCCCTTTTTTTTGCTTTTCTATGATGTATGAAGGCCTGAAAAGTTTTTCGTTATTTGATAGGCACAATTTTTCTCTCCAATTTTTTTAACTTAGAAATATGCGGAGTATAAAATCTGGTTTGGCTGGAGGACCTGGGAGAGGTGTAAGAGCAGGCAGAGGTAGACTTGTTATGGTGGGGATTGGGCGAAACCTTGTTAAAGCAGGTGGGCATAACAGCCACTTCTCATCCAGGATAAATGAAAAAGCAGTTATGCTCCTTTATGGAATAGATAGCCGAAACAATAGGAGCTACTGTTCATTCATTTTTAACAAATTAAATAGGTATTAACAAAAGCAGAGAGTTTTAAGTGGCCTGACTAAAACTCCTTTCCCTTCTTAACAGCTTAAACTTAGTGAAAACTCAGACTCTGCGGGTACATCTACACACAACCTGTGGCAGGGAGACTCAGAGCCCGGGTCGACAGACTTGGGTTTGTGGGTCTCGAGCTACTGCACTAAAAATAGCTCAGTAGATACTGTGGCTTGGCTTCAGAGCTTGAACTCCAGCCCAAGTCTACACAGCTAGTTTCAGCAGGTAGTCCAAGCCCTGCAAGCTTCAGTCCATGGGCGGCGGATGAACCCCACACCTTTCGGGAGGCTAGCCCGCTGGCTCCGCCCCTTCCACCCAAGGCCCTCCCCCCCACCATAGCCGGAACCCTGAGTCCCATGGCCTGAGTTGTGCTGGCCAGCCTGACCCAGCTGTCCCAGCTCACTCTGGGCCAGCCTGAGCCACCCCAATCCCCAAGTCACCCCAGGCCATGCTGATGAGCCCGCTGGCCGGCCAGCCCGAGCCCTGGGCCAGCCCAAGCCACCCGAGTTGGCCCGACCCCCACTCGCTGGCCCTAGCTGCCTCGGGCCGCACTGGCTGGCCCAGCCCCTGGCCGCCGGCCAAACTGCAGACGTGGCTGGAGCTGAGCCTCTGCCAGCTTCAGGGGGGTGGGGCAGAGCAGGGCAGAGCCCCTGCTTGAGTCTGTCAGCCTGACCTCTGAGCCTCGCTGTCATAAGTTGTGTGCAGACGTAGCCGCAGAGTCTGAGTTTTCACTAAGTATAAGCTGTTAAGAAGGGAAAGGAGTTTTAGTCAGGCCACTTAAAACTCTTTGCTTTTGTTAATACCTATTTAATTTGTTAAAAACGAATGAGCAGTGGCTCCTATTGTTTCGGCTATCTATTCCATAAAGGAGCATAACTGCTTTTTCATTTTTCCTGGGTGAGAAGTGGCTGTTTTGCCCACATGCTTCAACAAGGTTTCGCCCAACCCCCACCATAACAGGTCTACCTCTGCCTGCTCTTACACCTCTCCCAGGTCCTCCAGCCAAACCAGATTTTATACTCTGCATATTTCTAAGTTAAAAAAATTGGAGAGAAAAATTGTGCTTATCAAACTGCTCGAGTCTGTCAACCTGGCCTCTGAGCCTCGCTGCCACAGGCTGCTGCTTGCTGTGTAGATGTACCCTGAGAGCCTGATTTAGTTAGGTTTCAGAGTAATAGCCGTGTTAGTCTGTAGCCGCAAAAAGAATAGGAGTACTTGTGGCACCTTAGAGACTAACAAATCTATTGTAGCATAAGCTTTCGTGGGCTACAGCTCACTTCATCGGATGCATGTAGTAGAAAATACAGAAGGAAGATATATATATACACATGAAACAATGGGTGTTACCATACACATTATAAGGAGAGTGATCAGTTGTCAGCAGGAGAGAAAAATAAGTGTTTGTAGTGGTAATGAAAATGGCCCATTTCCAGCACTTGACAAGGAGATATAAGGAACTGTAGTGGGGGGGGGGGAGATAAGCATGGGGAAATAGTTTTCCACTCCCAGTCTTTATTCAAACCTAATTTGATGGTGTCCAATTTCCAAATTAATTCCAATTCAGCAGTCTCTCGTTGGAGTCTGTTTTTGAAGTTTTTTTGTTGTAATATTGCGACTTTTAGGTCTGTAATCGAGTGGCCAGGGAGATTGAAGTGTTCTCCAACTGGTTTTTGAATGTTATAATTCTTGACGTCTGATTTGTGTCCATTTATTGAACCATTTTTAACCATTTTTAATCAAACTAAGTTTAAAGGTGGTCTTCCATCTTCTACAGTTCAATGTCACATTTGTTAAGCAACTCCTCACCCCCTTTTCCACTTCTTACATGCCATGCCAACTCATCTCAACTACACACAGTATCTCCTGCCGCAAATACAAATGTTCCATCTGAACTTCACTGCAGTACTTTGCACTGATCGACAGGAAGCACTGTATGATCACTTGAATTGCTTCAGCAATGTTACAGCTCAGTGGGGCAAGGGATATTCAGATGGTATTTCAGTGAGGGCAAGTAAGAAGGTAGCCCTCAAATCTGTGTCAACTAAGGGCCAAACCCCCCTACTTTCCATAAGACAAAGCCCAAAATGCATTGGAAACACTACATATCAAAGTATGTGTGGGAGGAGAGGGCCAGATATATCCAGCCTGCATAGGGTATTCGGCAACTTCCTGTGTGATGTAGAGCACCCAATATAGGCATGCAGAGAAGGGCATTGTGGGCAGACTGGGAAGTGGCAGGGTTATGGCTAATAAGTCTATGCTCAGTATGGATTCCAAAACCCCACAATGACAGAAGGAGAGAGGCAGTGGATCTTCTTTCAACCTTCTATAGGCACTTCAGAATAAAGAATCTCTTTGGCAACAATGTCTGGAGAAAAATTTACTGATAAAGAACCTGGGTTCTATTCCCAGGTCTGCTACTAGCCCGCTAGGTGCTTAGGTAAATCATTTCCCCTGTCTGTGCCACAGTTCCCCCTCTGTAAAATGTGGATAATGATACTGAGCTACCACGTAAAGTGCTGTGAAAAGCACTATATAAGAGTTGGGTAGTATTGTTATTATTTCTAACAGGAAAGATGGTGAAGCTTGCTCTGAGGGTATGTCTACATTGCAATTAGACACCCATGGCTAACCTGTGCCAGGTGATTTGGGCTTGCGGGGCTCGAGCTAAGGGGTTGTTTAACTGTGGGGTAGATGTTCCGGGTTGGATGCAGGCTCTGGGACCCTCCCACTGTGTAGGGTCCTAGAGCCCCAGGCTCCAGCCTGAACCCAAATGGCTACACCGCAATTAAACAGCCTCTTAAGCCCAACCCCTGTGAGCCTGAGTCAGTTGGCATGGCGCAGCTGCAGGTGTCTAATGGCAGTGCAGACATATCCTTTAGAGTCATTTCTTCCTTTGCACTTTGACTGGACAAACACCACAGAACAAATAAGACCGGCAACATGATTGGCAAAATCTTATGACTTTAAAAGGTATCAGTGTCCTCTAGGTGCACAGATGCACGTAACAGCAACTTACAGCATATTGGTATCATTGCAGTGTCTATATCTACATGGTCCCTAGCATTTGGTACTATAAAAGCACCTTAGCACATGCTTTTCATCTCTAGCTAATCCACTCCTGGATTTGCTTTTCTCCAGACTGCAGCTTCTTGTGAGAAATACATAATGTACACTGATAATTCATCATCAGAACAAGCTGTCACTTTAATGATGTATTCATGTGATATATCATCATATATAGTGAAGCATACTGATGTAATCCAAAGCCAATGCTGTCCAGGGAAGGAAAAATGGCGGCGCAGATTTAATAACCTGACCTAAATAGGAGTCAGTTATATTCAGCATCTGGAAAGTTACCTTTGCAGCATACAACAGTGTAGAAATGTTGGCACATAATGAGAGTAGCTTCTTGTAATATTTCTGGCATTTCATCACCAAATATTCAAACCAGTGCAGATTAATTTTACGGTCCAAAGCAGAAGCAAACAGTTAACTGGACAATAGACTTGAGAATTAGAGGAATACGTTTTATGTCCAAGTTCATCTTTAGCAGTGTTCCAACTTGAAGCTGTTTAAAATGGACAAACCTAGCAAAATGTTTGTCACGTTGGACATTAAAATGATTATAAAGTTATGTATTAAAATTATTAGACAGATTACTATTATTAATAATACTTAAGAAAGTATCTTCAAAGTATTCAGCATAAACTTATTCAACTGATCTAAAAAAGGTACTTTGCCAAATATAAGAAAAAGTACATAGGGCAAGTACATAGGCTCCTCAGTTGACAGATGTCTAAATAAATGTGGCCTGATGGGAGCTGCAGGTGTCCAGCATCCTTTAAAAATCAGGCATTTTATTTAGATGCCTAAATATGGATTTTAGAAGCCTAACTTTAGGCACCCACGTTTGAAATTTCTGGAATTGACTATGTTTACAAATCTATGTCAGGGAATTCTTGTTGCTGTTGAGGCCTGATCCTGGGAGTTAGGGCACCAGGATTCAAAATGTTGGTCTATGAGTGATATTGAGTATATTTTATTTACTTGACTTTCACATACACCACTGTGCTGTACGTACATTTGGTTAGTGTATTTCAGTCTGCAGTTGCACAGATACACAGGAAGAGACTGGGACCTTCTCCCAACCAGCTATTGAGATCCTAGAGACATTCAAAGGAAAGGTGGTTTATGCGATAATGAAATGGATTAAGCATCATACTAATCACATTTGTGATCCAAAAAAGATAATCAGAAGACAGCCATGAAAATATGCTTATTGTTTATGAGGACATTTCTCTTTTATAAAGTGAGCTGTTAAATTAAATATGGACATGAATCACTCCATGTTGTTTCCAGTTCTGGAATCCTGTAGAGATAATTATCACCAAAGTAGTGTATGGCAGTTTAATCCTTGGCCCTTTAAATTCCAGGGATCCAAACAAATGTCCAGGCTCAATGATGGTATCGGTAATTCCTCTGGATACATCAAAACCAGCTGTTGCCAAAACTTCAGACGTCACAGAGGGGAAATCATGCTTCCACAGTGTGGGAATACCACATGTCTGTGTGGAAGAGCTCACAGCACAAGCTCTCCAGTTTGTTTTATTAAAGTCTTATTCCTTTCTCATTCACTAGTTTGTTATTTAATGAACCCCAAGACTGTTACATCTTCTACTTCATCTTTCACAGTGAAAGTAGATTAGTCAATTTCATCTTTGTTTCCATTTAGTTTCACTTTCTGCGCTCATGCACTACACATTCTTCCAATGACTGATTGCAAACAAACCATGTGGGGAACATTTATATCCCAAACAAACCATGTGAAGTACATTAAATAAGGCCTGGGCTATAAACTGAATGTTGAAGAAGAAAGAAATCTTGAATAACCAACTACAAAGTTACCGAATGAGGCGGGATCCTGTGTAAAAATAGCATGTGATCATGTAATTAAAGCCTACATCATAATGCATATGTACAAGGGGACTGAATTAACCTTGCACAGAGAAGCTTAAATCTGGCATCTCCTAACTTTTGAATGTTTTACTTTGCAACCTTAACATTCTTTTAACAGTTTTTCCAGATGTAATTATATTTGTTAAGAGACAGAACAATACCTGAAACTTACACAGAAATTACAGTGGAAATACCACAGGTAAGATTAAATATGGTAAAAAAAAAAAGAGAGGTTTAATGAATGGATCAGAGCTTGTTTTACCCAGGGTCATAAAAGACCTTGAAAGTGAAAGTGTAGTGTAGTCTGGTTCCTTGAGTACTTGTTTATCTGTGTGAGAGGTCAGGGATGCTGGAACAATTTGTATCGTGGGGGTGCTGAGAGCCATTGAACCAAACTGTAAACCCTGTATATGATGCAAGCACTTCAAACCAGGTGGTGCGACAGCATCTCTAGTTCCAGCACTTATGTCAGAGGTGCTACTTCTGTTCTACCATATCCCCAGAAATGAGTATTTTTCAATTTGTAGGAATGAACGACAAGGCAAAAATGGTTATTAGTGCATCAAACTGCATCTCTGCTAACCATCATCACTGCCTGAACTGACCACTCTTTTCTGCCAGTACAATGACAGTTTGTGCTAGCACATCTTTCCCACAATCCCCCTTGGAGATTTGGTACTCCTGAAAAGGGAATAAGAGAATATGAATTCACTTCAGCACTTCTGTTTAAGCAGAAAATGTCAGAGAAGATACAAATAGAACCCACACAGTAATAAATAATCTCATTTATACTTGTTCAAAATCAAATGAAAAACACTGCTGAGTCTCTACCTCCCATTAATCAGTTATTGATCCAGAAGAGAAAGACAAACCTCTCTTTGATAACTTTTAAAGCCCTTTAAGCTGCACATCACATACAAGGCAAGAACGCCTACAGTCCACCTACACCAGTCCACCTCCAAATGTAAGAAATAGATCATGTGATATTTCGCACCTAATGTGTGATCCTGGCTCAGTGCTTCAAAGAAGGGGGAGGGGAAACAACCAAACAAAAGACAAAGCTAGGTTCCTTTCTTAAATGTGCACTAAAGAGAAGCTTTTTCCTCCCTAATCCAAATTTGTCAATCATTCTAACTCTGTACAATCTACTAGTAATCAATTCTATAGGGTTTTATATATTGAAAGAATAATAGAAACATTTGTTTATCCTCACCACACCCTTGTGGTAGATAAGTACAGATATCTCCATTTACAGAGAGAAGTGGCTGCAAAGTAACACATAGCAAGTTGGTGACAGAGCCAGAATTAGACTCTGGACTTCCTAACTCCCATGATAGCTTGCATCTGCATGTTGCATATGAGCAAGAACTTCTCAAAAGGCAGTTCACCCCCACATTTGGAGTTAATCAAACTCTACACTCTCATAATTCTGTTATTTTCAATTCTATATTTACCTTAAATTTTTCTAAATCTTGAAAAGTACCCATTGAAGTAAGACTTGTCTGAACTATTGATCACCCATTACAAATATTGGGTATACTTTTAATAAGCTCATACCAGTTTTATTCAGGATCACATTTGGACCTAATCTACACAGTTGAAAGTGTGCTAATCATAAAGTTTCTTTGAAGGTGGTGAGAACTTTGCTTCACTGAGGACTGCAGGATAGGGCTCCGACTGTTCACTTTTTAAAGATTAAGGTCGGTTTCACATAGAGACTTGCCCAAATAAAGTAGCAAAAATTTACCTTCACTGCTCAAGGTGCTGTACCTGATTCTTCTCTGTTAATTTAAACAACAAAAATTAAAGTTGAAAAAAATTGCATTGACCTGGTACTTATTTAGTGTGGAAACCATAGTACCTAGAGGACAGTTTATAGATTTCAGACAATCACCCTTGACTTTCCTGTTGATCTTCAGAACCTTGAAGATATATTGAAAGCAATGTGAAAACATAAAGAAGAATATTGACACTATCAAGGAGAGAGAAATCCAGAGTGAGCTGCAGAAGGAAAACAACCTTCTGAAGTATCATTGAAAGCAGGATGTTCCACATTCACTGGAAGTCTACCTAACCCTGCCCCCACCTGTCACCGGAAGTCCCACCCGATGGGGTATTACTTCTGGGGGTCAAGGTACCACCTGACCGGAAGCAAGGTGTGTCATGTGACCCCTCTAAGAACTCCCCCCACGACCCTCTACCAATCAGGAGGGGTTTCGTCCCGACAGGACCGCCCCGAGAGGAGACTTTGACCAATCAGGGCGAGTTCCGGGGCAGGGTGACCCGTCTGGAAGGGGGCCGTATGACCCCACTAAGAACTCCTCCCAAGGCCCTCTGCCAATCAGAGTGCAGCACCATTACCCCATAAATCCCAGCGCCGGACAGAGGAGGCCATCTCTTACCAAGGACACGTGTTTTCGAAAGCGTGGAAAGGCTGCTTAGAGGAAACATGGCCTCCTTCACCACCCCTCTGAGAACTTCGGACTTTGTTTTAGGCCCGAGCACTTTTGGACTTGTGTGGAGAAAGCGCTGCATCAGCGCCAGTTCCGAGGAGGACCCTTTGACCCAACCGTTGATGGATACGTTGGAACCCGACCCCGAAACCCTCGTGAGGCACCCCGATGAGCATGACGGCCTCTCATTGTCCACCCCCTTAGAGGTGGAAGGCGATCGCAGCTCGGGGGAGTCACCGGCGGAGAAGGCGAACGGAAAAGACGGCGCTCAGGTAAATGAATGATTAAGAAGCGACGGTTGAGGAGGGGGGTGTAATGGGTTAGGAACCGGGGCTTATGTAAATTAAAAACAAGCAGTAGGGGTGGTTACACGGTTTCTTTTCTCTCAACAGCTCGACGATGCATTTCTAGAGGCCTTTCAGAACTTACACATTGGTAGCCCTGTGGGAGTAAATATATCATGCGTCAGCTGTTTTTGCTCATGTCTGAGACACAGATCTCAAGACAAAAAGGACAAAATGGAAGAATGAAACAGCTCAGACTCCCTTATGGTAGGGGTCATGGCGTCCATTTTTACAGGCGGCTGTAAAAGGTCATGTTAAACCAGACGATTAATAAAACTTATTTAAATATGTCAATATGAATGTGTCCGCTTTCAAACTTGTGGTAGTAAAAGACGGTACCAGTAACAGTCATGTCTACACAGACGGCTCTGTTAAAGAAACTATATTACACCCCCGGGGAAGTTGGGAGCTTTGGCGGGGTGAACCCTCTTTTTCAAGTGGCCAGAAAGCATAGTAAAACTTTAAATAGAAGACAGGTAACAGCTTGGCTTTCAGACCAGGACGCTTACACTTTACACAAACCGGCTCAAATACGTTTTAAAAGAAACAAGACCATTGTTTCAGATGTGGATGCGCAATGGCAGGCAGATTTGGTGGATATGCACCGGTTCTCCAAACACAACAGCGGTTTTAAGTACATCTTAACAGTGATAGACATTCTATCCAAATATGCCTGGGCCTTAGGCCTAAAAGACAAGACGAGTGGTGAGGTATCCAAGGCCTTTAAAGCTATTTTCAGCGAAGGTCGCGTGCCTCAAAAATTACAAACCGATCGGGGGAAAGAATTTTTAAACAAACCTTTAAGCAGATTGTTAAAGCGGCATGGAGTTCACCATTTTGTTACTAATAATGAAGTCAAAGCAGGGGTTGTGAAGCGATTTAACAGAACTTTAAAAACTAGGATGTGGAGATATTTTACAGCCCATAACACCTTTTGCTACATTGACGTCTTACCTGACTTTATAAAGAGTTACAACCAGAGCTATCACAGAACTATACGTACCAGGCCCGCTGATGTTAACCCTTCAAATTCTCTGAAGGTATGGAAAATGGTTTACGGAGATGGTTTTAAAATAAAACCGGTTGTTGCCCCTTTTAGAAAAGGTGACCACGTGAGACTATCTAAAACCAAAGGTGCTTTTGAAAAAGGTTATGAACAGACGTTTACTGATGAGATATTCATAGTGGATGAAGCCTTAACCAGGGGTCAGAGACCTGTATACCGATTAAAAGATTACGAGGGTGAGGCAGTTACTGGATCTTTTTACCCTGAAGAATTACAAAAAGTAAACCCCAAACGAGACAGGATTTACAGGATTGAAAAAGTTCTAGCGGAGAAAGGAAAAGGGAGAAAAAAGAAGCTACTGGTGAAATGGTTGGGGTGGCCCGATAAATTTAACAGCTGGGTGGAAGCGTCTCAACTCTGTGACATTTAGACACGAACAAAAAAAAGATTCCTCCTGCAAAGAGAGAGAAAAATGAGTGACGGCGGGTTTTACATTACTTTGCCCAGCAATGCCAGCTCTGCAGTTTTTCCCCAAAACACCATCTCGAACTTTACAATACGGCTAATTAAGCCCTTGGATCTCCCAGGTGCCTGGGAGGTGGGGTTAGTGGAAATACAATACCCGCACAGCTGGAATACTATCAACGAAGACACCCCTTTCGAAATCACCTTTGGAGATATGACATGGAATTTCATCCTACGACGAGGTTATTACTCGACCATACCCGAATTACTGGAGCATATGAACAGCACCGTGGCTCGTCATCCCGGACCGCCTGAGGTGGTCATGAACTACGACCCTGTGGGTAGAAAAGTGAGACTTAAATCTACCGATTTTATGTATGGGTTTTCTACCGGCGGGGAGCTAGCTAACATTCTGGGTTTGGGCCCCAAACGAAACGTCCAAAAATTTCCCTTCTCAGCAGACATTACAGGGGGTTTTAACTCCTTGTATCTGTACACGGATATCGTAGAACACCAGTTTGTGGGGGACTTTTCTGTTCCCGTTACGCTGCGTCCCTGTCCGAGGAAGGAACAACGAGTTTGTTACTATCACCTACGATAAACCTCATTACGTCCCTGTCAGTAAACACCACATTGACACCATTACCATTGAAATAAAGACAGATCAGAACAGACGCGTCTCATTTCGCTTCGGCAAGGTGATCGTCAAGCTGCATCTGCGCCTGCGGAGAGAGCGAGGTTTCTAAAAAGCAAAAACACCATTATGGCGATCCCAAAAAATTATGGCGACCCCACCATCTACAGGAACTATTATAAAGCCCAGGCTGGATACGCCCTTCCTGGATATCATGGGGCCCCCGTGATGTACGGGGCTGGTGTGGGTGGAATATTTCGTAGCCTCTTTCGAAAAGCCGTACCGCTTTTGAGGAGGGGGCTAGAGATTATTAAACCCCATGTAAAAAACGCTGCTCAAAACATAGCTAAAGATGTGGTAGGTCATGTCTCCCGTGCTGTTCTGGAGAAGGTGGGGAATACAGCTTCACAGGAAGGATCGGGGCTGATGTACATTAAAAGGAGGAAGAGAAAGAGAAATACGTCATACCCGCGACACACAGGTCCCCCGAAACCCTTTAAAAGAAGGGCTTTGACACGCAGGGCCGGCCATAAGCGAAAGTCCAAGAGGAAGCCTGGGCGAAAGAGGAGACGCGCTCTGCCTGGTAAAAGAGACATATTTTAATCAACATGGCTTTTGTTCACTGTGGGTCCAAAGAGTGCACCAAATCCGAACTAGACTTGTTTCAAATAGCCCCTACGCAGACCAGCATCGAGAAAAGCATCTACATTGAGGTGCCGCCTCTATCGGTCGTTACGGAGTCTGCCCCCCATTGACTTTTTTATAGCAGGGAATGGCATAGATTATATGGATTTAAACAACACGCTGCTGTACCTGTGTTGCAAGATTGTAAAAGGAGACGGAACTGAACTCGCCGCGGACGCTGGAGTGGGACTGGTGAATTACCCCGTGGCCTCTATTTTCAGTCAGTTGGATGTCACGCTGGGAGACCGCCTCATAAGTCAAAGCAACAACTGTTACCCTTACAGGGCCTTTATAGAATCGGTGCTCAATTACAGCGACGACAATTTTCCGCCGGCCTGTTTTACAAAGACACTGCGGGACAACATGAAGAAACAGAGTTGGATGGAGGGAATCTAGGCTTTGTGAGACGTGCAAAGCTGACGGCCCAGAGCAGGACGGTAGAGCTGCTGGGCCATCTACACAGCGACCTGTTTTTTCAAGGAAAACTTTTGTTAAACGGAGTGGATGTGAAAATTAAACTGACACGCAGTAAAGACGCTTTCTGTTTAATTGGCAGTGCGGCTGAAAGCTTTAAACTGCGTATTGTATCAGTGTCCCTTTTTGTGAAGAAAGTACGGGTGGCCCCGGGTGTCCGTCTGGGGCACGCGGAGGCCCTGCTTACCGCTAATGCTAAATACCCCGTGGACCGTGTGGGAATGAAAGTGTTTAGCATCCCCGCGGGCAGCAGGGTCAGTAACCAGGAGAACCTGTTCTTGGGACAGTTACCCAAAATGCTTGTCCTAGGGTTTGTGGATAACGATGCCTTTAGCGGAAGTTACGCTAAAAATCCCTTTCATTTTAAACATTACGATATTAATTTTGTGGCCTGGTATGTGGATGGTGAACAGATACCGACCAAGCCTCTGCAACCAGACTTTGAGGCAGGACGCTGCGTGAGAGAATACATGAATTTGGTACAGACGGCTGGTAAACACATGAAAGATCGTTCTCTGTTAATCGACCGTGAGGAGTTTGCACAGGGTTACACCTTGTTTGCCTTTGACCTGTCTCCCGACCAGGAATGCGCCGATCACTATTCCCTGATTAAAACCGGGAACCTGAGAGCAGAAATACGTTTTGGGAAGGCTTTAACGGTCACCGTCAATATGATTGTGTATGGGGTTTTTGACAATGTCATAGAGATAAATCAGAGGAGAAACGTTCTGTTTGACTACATGTGAACATGGACACNGGTTACCGTCAATATGATTGTGTATGGGTGTTTTGACAATGTCATAGAGATAAATCAGAGGAGAAACGTTCTGTTTGACTACATGTGAACATGGACACCATGCAGCTCTCACGTGTCTTATCAAGGGACCCTTACACGAAAAAGAATTTCTTAGATGTGTTCCCTTGCGATTGGCTCCCTGGAGGCAAGCTGTCTCAGAGACCCCTAGGTTTGGTGGTGAACACGCATCCACACAACCAACCTGGTGAACATTGGCTCGCCTTGTATCTGGCGGAGCGTAACCGTGGAGAGTTTTTTGACTCATATGGGCACCCCCCGAACAGTGTGTTGTTTCCTAAAAGCATTATGAAATTTTTAAACAAAAATGCCACAGACATGTTTCACAATAGACAATTACAAGACCCCCGCTCCGTCGCCTGTGGCTATCACTGCGTGTTTTTCTTACATCATCGTAGCAAGGGTTTATCTTTTGACCGGATTTTAAAATTGTATTCTAACGACTTAGTGCAAAACGACCGGATGGTGATGAATTTTGTAAAAAATAAATTTAAATTCTTGGGCATGCCTAGCCTTGCTCAAAACATGTTTCAA
>QXTE01000100.1:6219789-6241557 GCA_003942145.1 Platysternon megacephalum | reverse complement strand
TCCTGAGGTCCCTTCCAACCCGGATATTCTATGATTCTATGACTGGAAGTGATCTTGAGAGGTCATCTAGTCGGGTCCCCTGCACTCATGGTAGGACTAAGTATTATTAGATCAACCCTGACAGGTGTTTGTCTAACCTGCTCTTAAAAATCTCCAGTGATGGAGATTCCACAACCTCCCTAGGAAATTTATTCCAGTGCTTCATCACCCTGACAGTTTGGAAGTATTTCCTATTGTCCAACCTAATCCACCCCCGCTGCCCATTGTTTCTTGTCCCTATCCTCAGAGGTTAAGAACATTTTTTCTCCTCTCAATCTTCTCCTCTCCACCCAGTTTTTTCAATCTTCCCTCATAGGTCACGTTTTCTAGATCTCTAATCATTTTTATTGCTCTTTTCTGGACTTTCTTCAATTTGTCCACATCTTTCCTGAAATGTGGCGCCCAGAACTACACACAATACTCCAGTTGAGGCCTAATCAGAGTGGAGTAGAGCGGAAGAATTACTTTTCGTGTCTTACTTACAACACTCCTGCTAATACATCCCCGAATTATGTTTGCTTTTTTTGCAACAGTGTTATACTGTTGACTCATATTTAGTTTGTGATCCACTAAGACCTCCAGATCCCATTCTGAAGTACTCCTTCATAGGCAGTCATTTCCCATTTTGTGTGTGTAACTGATTGTTCCTTCCTGAGTGGAGTACTTTGCATTTGTCCTTATTGAATTTCATCCTAGTTACTTCAGACCATTTCTCCAGTTTGTCCAGATCATTTTGAATTTTAATCCTATTCTCCAAAGCACTTGCAACCCCTCCCAGCTATGTTTGTGTTGGCCCCTCATAAAAGGGATACTGTAAGAATGTGTCAAGTATCAGAGGGGTAGCCGTGTTAGTCTGGATCCACAGGATTCTTTGCTGTAAGAATGTGAATGAGTTTGCATGGCTTTTGATGCCTGAAATTGAACCTTGGTATTATTGGAAGACAGCGTGATGATGAAAAATCCTAAATGATGCTCAGTTCTTAAAATCTTTCCTTTGTCCATCAATACTTACTCTTATTCAATCACTTTTTCTGAGCTGTGGGATCTGTACAAAACAAGTCCTAATAATCTTAACCATATACTACTGTATAATAAAAAAGGCCTAATTCTCTTCTCAGACCAGGTTTACACCAGTGTAACTCTCTTGATTTCAATGGAATTATTGCTGATTCACAGCACTGTAATTGATAGGAGAATAAAATCCCAGATCTATACAAAGGGACATAGTCTGCCTTCAGTTAGACCACAAAAGCTACGTTGTTTTCAGTAAAATTTATGCAAGAGATGAAACAAAAATCTGGTATAAATTCCACAACTAATCACAAAGTAATTATCTACCAATATTATGGCATTATAAGCATGCAGAAATAATAATTAAAAAAAACAGCAGAAAAAGGCTTCAAGTTTTAAACTATTAGATAATTATTTTGCCAATTTTCTAGTTTGATAAATTTCTCAGAAAATCTATCACAAATGCAGATTAGGTGTAGACCTTCCTTTGTCAACCAAGATATTTCTCCTACATTTTTCCTAAACTCCCTCCACATCACAACTGCAGTTGACTCACAGGGTTCCAGGTAGGGCTTTCACTGTGAGTCTCCCGGAATCTGGCTCTATCTCCCAGAGGCTACTGAAGCCAAACTGGGAAATTTTAGGCAGCACACGGAGCCCCCTGAGCCGCCCCCCCTCCCCCTGAGGCCACACAAGGACGTGCCAGCCGCTTCTGGGAGCAGCGCGGGGCCAGGGCAGACAGTGAGCCTGCCTTAGCCCCGCTGCACCACCGCCTGGGAGCCGCCCGAGGTAAGCACTGTCTGGCCAGAGCCTGCACCCTGCACCCCAACCCCCTGCCACAGCACTGAGCCCCCTCCTTGAGCCAGCACCCCAAACCCCCTCCTGCACCCCAATCTCCTGCCCCAGCCCTGAGCCCCCTCTCACACCCAAACTCCCTCCCAGACCCTGCACCCCACATCTCCTGCTGCACCCCAACCCCTGCCCCAGCCCTGAGCCCCCTCCTGCACCCAAACTCCCTCCCAGAGCCTGCATCCCACACCCATTCCTGCACCCCAAACCCCTGCCCCAGAATCAGCCTGGAGCCCCCACCACACTCTGAACCCCTTAGCCCCAGCCCAGAGCCCACAACCCTAGCATACCCCAACCCCCTGCCCTAGCCCCGGTGAAAGTTAGTGAGGATGTGGGATTGCGAGCAATGGAGGGAGGGGGGATGGAGTGACTGGAGTGGGGACTCGGAGAAGGGGCGGGGCCTCAGGGAAGGGGCGAGGCAAGAATATTTGGGTTTGTTTGATTAGACATTTGTCAAACCTAGAGTCAGGAAGGTCTTGTTCTATTAAAAAAAACAAAAAAACCTCCCACTTCCGCATCAACGGATGTTTTTTTCAAAAGGCCGGGGAGTCTCTAGCAGTGGATAAATGCCATGGCAGTAGCCACACTAAATGTCCAGACTGAATGTCCACATTTCCTATTTTCTGAGACAACTTCATGATGGCTCAACCAGTACAATGTTTAACTTCTTCCATGTGTAGTCCAGACACAAATAACTGTCCAGTTTGGCAAATGTACATGGCAGAGGGGCATTGCTGGCACATGATGGTATATATCACATTGGAAGATGTGCCCCTGATGGTGAGAAGTGAGGAACATATGCTTTTTTGTTAAAATATTATGTTTGCTGTTGAAGAAAAAAATCCAGAATACTTAACGTTGTTGTTTTAGTTAAATAAAACAATTTAAATGTCTGTCTGGTGATGTTCTCCTAATACATCCTGGCTAGAAAATCCTCCAAATATTAATGATTAACCTGTTGAATTGGAGATAGTTCACCTCCCAATGACTTCATAAATATCTGCTTCAATTATCTTTGGTTAATGAAATAACCAAACAATCATTCATTTTCTGATATAGCTGTAAAACTCATCTGAAAAGTTTTCAAAATAAATCACTGTTTAAAAATGTATAGTGTGTACCTTCTAAAAATGAAACCTACATCTATCTCTAAGTTGTGAAGGATATGTTTTAAGGTTATAACAACCAACAAGAATGCACTTTTATGTAGAAAACCATGATTAAATCGAGTCTTCCTGTCTAGTGATTAAAATCATGATTTAAATCAAATGTACCCTGCCCGCTGTGCTCTTGCCCCTGGCCCCTTCATTCCCCAGGGGGACCCACAAATATGTTTGGCGCCGGGCCCACAAAACATTAATCCGGCCCTGCACACAGTGACCTAGGGCACAGCAGGCTAGTGTGGAGTAGACGTATATCCTGGCTTGCCACATGCTAAGTCTCCACACAGACAAGCCTTACTTGTTGATAATCTATTTTTCTTGCATTCATTTATCCAGAACTACATGCAACCATTTACATGGTCTAACCATACAAAGGAGAATTATTAGCTCCTTTTTCCATAACATTTTTATATGCAGCCCCAACCCACATCACACACCCCAAAAAAATCAGCTGGGATTTTTGCCACTATATTGTATTGCAGACGTGTATTTTTGAATATATAATTGGACTATTTCTTCCAGATGCACTAACCCAGGGGTAGGCAACCTGCAGCACGCGAGCTGATTTTCAGTGGCACTCTCACTACCCGGGTCCTGGCCACCGGTCCGGGGGGCTCTGCATTTTAATTTAATTTTAAATGAAGCTTCTTAAACATTTTAAAAACCTTATTTACTTTACATACAACAATAGTTTAATTACATATTATAGACTTATAGAAAGAGATCTTCTAAAAACATTAAAATGTATTACTGGCACGCGAAACCTTAAATCAGAGTGAATAAATGAAGACTCGGCACACCACTTCTGAAAGGTTGCCGACCCCTGCACTAACCCATAGTATTCTTCTTTAGTCATTTACTGGCATAGCTGTACATATTTTAGATTCTTCCTCATTTAGTATCATCTGCAAAGTTAAGATAATTAATAAAAAATGTAAATAAATCCACATTTAACAGTGGTTCCTGTGAATTCCCTGTGCATAGCTCTTGGAACTCGATACACAGCTTTTTGTCAATACCTTTTCTTAATGGCGCTTTAATAAGTTCTCAGACCATCTGACAGTGCTTGTAGCCAATCCAGACTGCATTATCAATTGATTTCCACGTAAAGTCTAAATTTATTACACTAGACTCAGTGCAGTCCATTCATCACTTTCATTTTGTAACTTGATCAAAGTTAGAAATGAAGTTTCTCTGGCACAGCTTGTTTTTCGTAAACCTCTGCTGTTGGCTCTGTCATTCTATTTGCTGAAAAATGTTTTCCCTTAATGTTTAGTCCATTATTTCACTAGGGAGTTGAACAGATTTACTGGATGGGAATTACCTACAGCATTGTTGTCCCCCCCACCTTTTTAAAGTTTGGTATCACATCCGTTTTCCTCTATACACTCATTACCCTTCCCCACAACCCCCATCACCATCTCCTTCGAACTCCCACCTCTGCTACTCCTTACAAGAGATGCTACTGGTAGGTGCTCTCTTTTTTAGATTGTCTTATTATATGAACACATCCTTAGAATTCCATAAACATAGCAAGACACCATTACTGTATCAAAGAAAAATTCTCAACAACAACAAAAAATAAAGAAAAAGAGTATAAAAATGCAGTTATACAAAGGAGAAAGATAGGGAGAAATAAAGGTACATGTTCACATTTCTTATAGATTCATACAGTATGACCATTTTAGAATTGAGCTAAAAGCCAATCTATTTGATTCTATTTCATGATAATATCTTGAGAGGTCTGTTTTCCTATATGCACTCAGATGCCACAGTGAGGGCCATGAATTTCATAGATAAACCAGGAGTACTGCAGAAGTAGTATCCATTTAATAAATTGCAGATGTGATCAGGAGCGCCGCCAGCTTTTCTGGCGCCCTAGGCGGCGGAAGGTCCCGCCCCCCGAAATGCCGCCCCCGACAGCGGCGGCGGAAGGTCCCGCCCCCAAAATTCAACGGACGGACGGGGCGCTGGCGCCCCCAAAATAGCAGTGCCCTAGGCGACCGCCTAGGTCGCCTAATGGGTTGCGCCGGCCCTGGATGTGATACATTGATCATGCACATTTGACCAGTTCACCTGACCTGTGTGTTTCATTTGCAATTGCAAAGAATGAGAACGAATGCAGGTAAAGTTGAACAAGTGGAACTTGATTAAACCCTATTCACTGCTCTGTCCATGTGGTTGAGTTGCTTCCAGCCTGACTCCCACATCTGTGTTTTTCTGGTGTCCTGTCACTACCAGTCCCTCGAGGATAGTGAGGCTCTCTGGCTCCCAGTTCGACTGATCATAGTACACTTTGAGCCAAATTCAAAAAGCAATGAAGTTAATTGAAAGACTCCCATTGATTTATATGGCCTTTGGTTCAGACTTTAATCCACCTCCCCAGGGACTTATTTTAATACTTCGCTCTTGAGGATCTTCAAACTGCTGCCAATTTTTGTTTTTTCCAGTCAGCCTGAGAAATGTTTCATTCTTCTCCCCATAAATGTGGAATTTCCTCTAAAAGAGAAGACTTGCTAAGCAGCAGGACAGGCAAGATTTGGTCCTGCAGTCGCAGTTTTGTATAAGTGAAAATCATCTCTTTTCTCTATTACCTTGTGATCCTGTAGGGCTAGAAATGGCAACTTTATACCACTGTGAAAGGAAACATTCCCAGGCTCCCAGTGGGACCCAGCACTTACTTCTACCTCTGGAAGGGCCCAAGTTATGGGACTTAATTATGTCATTTTTTAATGTAGAGAAAAGTTATTTTAGGTAATTTCTGGAGGGATAACCTCATACCTCAAAACCAGCCTTTGCACATACAATTAGGCAAAATATCGAAGGCAGCTTGTGGTCCCTTTGAAAAGCTGACCCTGGATGTCAAAGTACAGGCATAGTACACATGCAGTGTGCCATACACTCTACCATAGGGCAAAATATTTGATTCTTAACATTTGGCTAAATCTCTGGTTATATTTATCCAAATGTCTTGAGTTTACATAATTGGGCTGGAAATTTCACCAAATAAGATTCTTTACAGGATTTCTGGCACTTTTGCTTCTGACCACAGCTGGGAAAACTCCAAATAAAGCCTCTGTCATGGTACTTTGGCGCTTCCTGTTTGGGCCAACCCAAAAATCCAGAAGAGGGGGAAAAATCTTGTTTGAACATTTCAAAGCCTTATGGGCTCAATTCAAGTCACTGCTAGAAAGAGACAGGTTTAGGGAGGGATCAATTTTTTATATTCTCCAGCACCCTGCTGCGCATTTGGTTTTGTAGCATTTTGGCCTACAGTAGGATAGTCATGGCTAAGAGTGAAATGTGTTTCATCTTATGAGTGAAAATGTTCTTTCCTAGATAATGGTCAAGTTGACATTGCTTATGTTTTCAAGAAATTTGCTATCTTCAGCTTTATTTTTTATTTAATTAATTTTTTTAAACACTAGGGTTTATTTTATTAGAGGTTAAGTCTAGCTCTGGTGCCACTGTTTATACAAATTATGATAGTTGACTCAATTGTATGCAATTTGTACCTCACAACTCTGTGGTCTAGAAGTTTGGTACCATTCCAATCTCCTTGGCAGTTCCTCAATGAGTTTGATAATTTACCATTGACTAGGATGTGGTCAAGCAAAGCTCAAGCAAGCACTATACTAACAGTTTCCTTGTTCCATTTAACACTAGAGAAAGCTTTACAGTTTCACACAACTCAGCGAATCATTCAGAGAGCCTGGAGCTTCTCAAACACAAGTCTGGGGTTATAGTGACAGCTGTTAAAGAGGTAGACAAGGCTGGGTGGTGCAAGAGGCAGGCCCACAGTGAAGTAAATTATAAAAGTTGCATCAGCATTAGGATTCTCCCTAAACATCAATGTTTTCTGCTTTGAGAAATGAAGAGGCAAGTGCTATATCCCCCACGGAACTGGCAGGAAGGAATTCTCCTACTAAGTCATGGAATAGTGCCCACCTACACAGCAGGGACCAGCCAGTAGATCTGTGCTGTGGTAGATCCACCAGCTGAGTCCCTCTCCCAGATCTTTGATTTGCAGTTACCACGGCTTTGTGCCAGAGTTGAGGTCCCTAAATCCTGTCTCCACAATGTGCAGCAGCATAGGTGTTGACTTTTACTTTTCCCCGGGGGTGCTCCACCCTCTCCTATGCCCCTCCCTCGAGGCCCTGCCCCTGCTCCACCCCTCCCCAAGGCCCCTGCCTGCCCACCATTCACTGGTCTTCGCCCTCCCCCAGCCGCCGATCAGCTGTGGCTGGTGGGTGCTGAACACCCACTATTTTTTTCCCCTGGGTGCTCCAGCCCCAGAGCACCCATGGAGTTAGAATCTATGTGCAGCAGAATTGAACTACTTCCTCTGCAGAGAAGGCTCTCTGTTCATGGAGAAGCAGCAGAGTTAGCCCATAAAGCCAAACAGTCTGAAATGCAATCTGACAAATACACAGGATATAACAAAAACACAGAGTAAAAATGCAATTAAATGCATCACAGATAAAAAAAAATTCCCATGCTTATCAAAAAGACTCTGAAATAAAACTGGTTGCCTTATTGATCAGAGGCAAACACACTCCAGTAGACCAATAGTTGTCCCACTTTGTGACACAGAAGCTCCTCAGCAAAGGATCTCCTATTCTTTGCAAAAAACTCTCACCTCAGACCTGGCAAACTCATTACACCAAACATGCCTCACAAGATATTTATGCATAAACAGTAACTTAAGAACACAACGTAAGGACAGCCATACTGGGGGAAACCAGTGGTCCATCTAGCCCAGTATCCTGTCTTCCAACAGTGTCTAATGCCAGATACTTCAGATGGAATGAACAGGAGAGGCAATCAAGTGATCCATCCCCTGTGATCCATTCCCAGCTTCTGGCAAACAGAGGCTAGGGATACGCAGAACATGGGGTTGCATCCCTGACCATCTTGGCCAATAGCCATTGATGGACCTATTCTCCATAAACTTATCCAATTCTTTTTTGAACCCCGATATAGTTTTAGCTTTCACAACATCCCCTGGCAATGAGTTCCACAGGCCAACTGTGCATTGTGTGAAGAAGTACTTCCTTTTGTTTGTTTTAAACCTGCTATTAATTTTATTGGATGACTCCTGGTTCCTGTATTATGTGAAGGAGTAAATAACACTTCCTTATTCACTTTCTCCACACCAATCACTATTTTATAGATCTCTATCATATCCCCTTCTATCCTGTTTTCCAAGATGAAAAGTCCCAGTGTTTTTAATCTCTCCTCATACAGAAGAGAGATTACCCCTAATCATTTTTGTTGCCCTTCTCTGTATCTTTTCCAATTCTAATATATCTTTTTTGAGATGGGGTACTCAGAACTGCACATGGTATTCAAGTTGTGTGAGTATTATGGATTTATAAAGGCATTATGATATTTTCTGTCTTATCTATCCCTTTCCTAACGGTTCCTAACATTGTTAGCTTTTTTGACTGCCGCTGCATATTGAGTGGATGTTTTCAGAGAACTATCCACAATAACTCCAAGATCTCTTTCTTGAGTAGTAACAGCTAATTTAGACACCATCATTTTGTGTGTATAGTTGGGATTATGTTTTCCAATGTGCATTACTTTGCATTTATCAACTTTGAATTTCATTTGCCATTTTGTTGCCCAGTCACCCAATTTTGTGAGATTCCTTTGTAACTCTTCGCAGTCTGCTTTGGACTTAACTATCTTGAGTAATTTTGTATCATTTGCAAATATTGCCACCTCACTGTTTACCCCCTTTTCCAGATCATTTATGAATATGTTGAACAGGACTAGTCCCAGCACAGACTGCTGGGGGACACCACCATTTACCTCTCTTCATTCTGAAAACTGACCACTTAACATGGAAGTTATCGACAGAAAGCTCCTAACTTGTCAAGATTCATAATCACGACACGAGGTGTGTACATGTATTATTTAAGGAATAATGGATGTATATTGAAAGTATACTTTATGGATTTGGAGCAAAAGTTAGTCACCAGAGGATAATATGTCTCAATGATGGCCCATTCATATAGATGGGAGTTGTCATTCCTCCCTGGTTAGCCAGTGGTATAATGCAAGGCTCAATTGTCTAGCCTTGCTCCATCCCAAGATTTTCAATGCAAAACCATCAGACATAACTGCAAACAAGCAATCGAAACCACTAGGAAATAAAAACATTACAACAGACCATAACAACAAAAGACTGTTTCAGTATAAAACAGGGTGGGGAAAGGCACTCTGGATGCTTTCATTGAGGAGACATAGTGGGGAGCTGGGATGTTTTCATGAAAAATTGGATCTGGTTCCTGTGAAGCCGGCCAGTTTATGTTTTCATAGCACCTTGTGAAGAGCCACCCCAACCAATCAAAGTGCCTGCTAATGGATCTCATTATTACATCTCAACTTTAAGCAGCAGTCACCGCAAAAAAGAAAGTGAGGGTGCAATATAAACCTAAATGCAATTTAAAAAGGTATTTAATCAGACATTTGCATACAGGGCCGACTCTACCATTTTTGCCGCCCCAAGCAAAAAAAATAAAAGCCACCCGAACTACCGGGAAAAAAAAAAAAAAAAAGCCCCTCTGACTGTGCAGCCCCAAGAATGGATGGAATGCCGCCCCTTAGCGTGTGCCGCCCCAGGCACGTGCTTTCTCCGCTGGTGCCTGGAGCCGGCCCTGTTTGCATACAACTACTCATGTGGAGTCCTACAGTAGTCTAACGTGATACCTCGCCTGAGTAGAGAGTGCAGGATTGGGCCCTAAGGGTAAACGCTTGCACCAGCCTCGTTTTTGAACCAGTTATGTCTTTTTAGATTCTTTACAATCTGGCATTTGTGGGTGTTATTTGGTGATATTTCATTGCCATTCAATAATGAAGGGCCTTTTGCAGTTCACTTCAAAGGAAACAGGATAAGTGTTTGAAATCACGGTTTGTAAAACGCTGATTAAAATTCATCAGCAGCTTTAATGAAAAAGTATAATTCTAAATAGATATCTGGATTTATTAATTCAATATTGTAAGGCAGGGGAGTGGTCGGGGTAAAGTTTAGGAAACTGAGTCACACGACCACCCAATTTAGGCTTTTATTTATACAATTTCAGACAGAATTATGGTCACTGACAGTGTCTGGCCATACATTTATGCCAACCAAAACAACAGACAAAACGGAATTGGTAAATGGGCCCAAGTTACCGTATTCCAGGGCACTGGGAAGTCCTTCTACAATAGTCGCCTTCTTTCATCTGGTCCTTCAGTCCCACTCTTCAGGTTCTGGTCCATTTCTCCTTCAGTTTGGGCCTATGTTCACTTAGGTCTTTTATACATTTCTACCTTATTGATTAAGTAATCTTTAACCCATTGGCTGTTTACACATCTTTGGGTTTTAGGTAACCCGGTCATTTCGCATGCACAAGCTTTATTTACTCACTTCCTGCATTTTTTTTCTGCTGGGTTTGCAGTTTTCTGGGGCAGGTTTTCCTAGATCACCTTGTTTCTGAGGCTTCCCAAAAGAGGGGGGATTCATTTGTCATTACACGTTTGTGTATCTCTTACCTACATTTTCCAACACAACAACATGTTACTTTGTTCTGTCAGCAAAAGCATCATGTTAAGCTGATCAGCAATTCTAGATAAAAGAAGAACTGGCAAAACCATACTTATGCCTGCAAGGCCTTGGCCTATGTGTTACCTCATCTGTACTTATTCACTATCCATTCACAACAATCATTAGAATATAGCTAACAAAGCTTTTAAATTGACCATTTAATCCTTCATTTTATCTTTCTATCTTATAAATCAGTATGTGTGTATTATCCCCTTCAACTCTTTAATCTATTAGAAGGGGCGGCTGGGGGGAGGGGGAGGGTATGCAAAACATGAAGATTCCTTAATGTCAGCATTTCTTATCTTCTTTAAATATTGGTTTTTCATCCAAAGCCCACTTTTGTTTGTAAATCATTACAAAGAAACTTCATTAGAGATTTTCCTGTGAATGCATTTTGAGGACCTTTTTATTTAATTGCTTTTTAATGGCACCCCAACAAGAAAAATCCAAAACTTTTGCAAAATATGTTTTTTATAAATATCATATTCCACATGTATTAGTAAGCAGTAAATCAGTTCATTTACCATTTAAAGAGATACAAAACTAGCATTGTACCACTCTCTAAATTCCAAGGAAATGTACTAGATTCATTGATTCCAAGACCAGGAGGCACCATTGTGATCATCTAGTGTGACCTCTTGTATGACACAGGCCAGAGAACTTACTTAAAATAATTCCTAGCGTGTATATTTTAGAAAAACATTCTATCCTGATGTGAAAATTGTCAATGATGGAGAATCCACCATGATTCTTGCTAAATTGTTCTCTCTCACTTAAAAATTTAATTACCAGTCTGAATTTGTCTAGCTTCAACTTCCAGCCTTTGGATCATGTTCTATCTTTTTCTGCTAGACTGAAGAGCCCATGATTAAATATATGTTCCCCATGTAGATATTATAGACCGTAATCAAGTCACCCTTTAACCTTCTCTGTGTTGAGCTAACTAGATAGATTCAAGGAGCTCAATCTCTCTGAACTAATGATGCATCAGTTAACATAAATGATGTTAGGCAGCCTTTTATGCAACTGCAACATAATTCACTTCTGCATGCTATCTGACTCTCTGGTAGTTTTGCTGCTCTTGGGCTCTAATTGTATGCACACAAACACACATGTGAGCCCCTGTCCTTTAGTTGATAGCACCTGATAAGCCTCACTGACGTAAGTGGGGCTCTGTATGGACACAGCAGTCCACCCACACCCTCTCAGTTGCAGGATCAAGGCCTTGCTATGTTAGGAGATATCTAGAGTGGGATCCTCAAAGGGACTTAGGTCTTGCAATTCTGAGTGTCACTGCACCTAACATTTAGGTACCTCGAACATATTCAGAGAAACAATAAAGCAATGAAGCCTGAGTTACATGCCAAGGCTCCCTATACAATGAATGGGAAGAGACAGGTGCCTTAGACTGCAATCCACAAAGTCAGCAGGGTAGGTGGGGAACTGCCTAAACTAACCAATGGGAGACACCAACCAGAGAGGGTGTGCTAAGCCTCACCTCCTCAGAGAGTTGGCTAAATCCTGGTCACATGGAGATGCCCAACTCTGCTAGTGATCCATGAAGCTGGGCAAGATACAGTGGGAGAAACAAAATTGCCATGGAGTGGAGAAGAAGAGGCCCTCTCATAACCTTTAGTCTAGTGGATAGGGTACTCACACAGGATGTGGATGATCCACCAGTTCAAATCCCCCTTCCTGCCGGGGTGGGTGGAGGGAAGGGATTTGATAGGGCTCTCCCACCTCTCAGGTGAGTGTCCTAACCACTAGGCTATGGGATAGTCTGATGGGACTCCCTCACACTCTCCTATTGAAGTCTTTCCACTTTAAACAATCAATGAAATACCTGAATATTTCTTGGGCCAGAGAAAGAGTTAGAAGACTCTATAGCCCGATGATTCAGGCACTCACTTGAGAGGTGGTAGATCCCTATTCAAATCCCTTCTCCAGGAATAGGGCATCTTGAACCAGGGTTCTCTCATATCCTGGGTGAGTACCCTAATGACTGGAAGGGAGGGCATTGTCCCCTTCCCCGTGGGCTGTTTTGTGTATGCTTACCTGAGGGGCAGAATCTGATAGGTGTGCTCAGAGTCCATCTACCAGATCAGGTCTCTGCTTGTAACTTGGGCAGCCAAACGCTTATCTTTCCCAGTTTGTCATTCGCTCTAGAACTTAGGCAGGAGATCAGTGCCCGGATGCCTAGAGCAAGGGTGAGGTTGCAGTGCACATGCCTGAGGGAGGCAGGGGCCGGGACCAAACCCTTATGTGCCAAGTGAGTTTAGGCACCTACAGAGTTAGGTGGCAGCTGAGCAGGAGTTTTATGGATCATAATGGTGCCTAAAAATGGGACTTGAGGCTTGTCTGCACTGTGACACTGTCACACCAGGTGTCAGCTCTTGCCAAGTCTTTAGATGGCAGCTGAGCACTGGACAAATTTATAGCTGGAAACCAGATCAGTTCACCTATATATTAGTATTGTTCAAGATAGGAGCTGGACTTGTAAGAATGATAGGAGCTTGGAAAAGAAGAGACTAAGGGGGGATATGATAGAGGTATATAAAATCATGAGTAATGTGGAGAAAGTGGATAAGGAAAAGTTATTTACTTATTCCCATAATACAAGAACTAGGGGTCACCAAATGAAATTAATAGGCAGCAGGTTTAAAACAAATAAAAGGAAGTTCTTCTTCACGCAGCGCACAGTCAACTTGTGGAACTCCTTACCTGAGGAGGTTGTGAAGGCTAGGACTATAACAACGTTTAAAAGAGAACTGGATAAATTCATGGTGGTTAAGTCCATTAATGGCTATTAGCCAGGATGGGTAAGGAATGGTGTCCCTAGCCTCTGTTTGTCAGAGGGTGGAGATGGATGGCAGGAAAGAGATCACTTGATCATTGCCTGTTAGGTTCACTCCCTCTGGGGCACCTGGCATTGGCCACTGTCGGTAGACAGGATACTGGGCTAGATGGACCTTTGGTCTGACCCGGTACAGCCGTTCTTATGTAATGTGTTTAGCGTCTAGACTCTATAAAATGCTTTTAAGTTGCTGCATGCATTAATCTTACTTGCAATGTCTGTATCTTGTGCTATAAGCTAATATGTAAAGCTATGTCTACACTAGAGACCTTACAGTGGCAGAGCTGTACTGATGCAGCTGCGCCACTGTAAGGTAGCTCGTGTAGCCGCTCTATGCCAAAGGGAGAGAGCTCTCCCATTGATATAATTAAACCACCTCCACTAAGCGGTGGTAGCTATGTCGGACCATTCTTCTTCCCCTGACTCGGCGCATATGCCATGGGCTGTTGAGAGTGGGGGTAGAAGAGCCAGCAATTCCAGATCTCAACCAGCTGAGGACTTCTCCTTGCCCAGGAAAATCCTCATGTGGGGAGATCCAAACTCTCTACAGTAATGGAGTAGTATGAAGGGACTATACTGAGAGGGACAGCCTGGCTGTTGGTGTTACTATGTTTGCCCTAGACTTGTGGAAATGCGTTACAGAGATTAGAAAACAATTGCCAAACGGTCTTACAAATTATCAAACTATTAAAAAAAGTTTGGGTAAACCATCAGTTTGCATCTATGCACTGGTGACTCTTACATGGTGCTTTGTAGATGTCACATCTGAAAAGCTACACTTTCCTTACAATATTACCATTCAAGAGTGTAGGCAGGTGTTAAAGCTTGCTCCCAAACATCTTGCAGAGTAGAAATATCTTGGTCCCATTTCTAGTGAATGTGCTTTTCCAAGATGCTTTAATATCAGGAAATCTTTTAACCATTTATTGAAGCTAATCGATGCCCTATCAAGGAAATTATAACTTCAACTGTTGTCATTCCAAAAGTTTCCGATCTTCCAATTTTGGCCAGGTTGTCAGCTACCTCAGTCCTGTATATAACCACATGTGATTGAATCAGTTGAAAAGTCCATTTATTGCCTCACTTTCTAGTCCTTTGGGCCTTCTTATGAATTGCCTTATTGATAGCATTCTAGTTTCGAGAAAAGAAACTGAGGATCGCCACGTGCAAATCAGACATTGCAACATCCACTCTTTATTTCTTGCAGTGCAGTGAGAATAGGTTTCAGTTTGGTCATATAGTTCAAGTGGATATATCCTGAACTAGTGCTCTTTCTTGTACAGTACTCTCTACACTAGGCAAGTGGATGAAGACACCATCTAGTGAGGCATTGCTATAGGCTAGCTATGACAGCACTGCTTGGTTGTTTGTGGCAGCTGCTGGTTTTAGGTTATTTGAAAACTCTTAAGGGCACTCAAAGACCTGATTAGGCACTTTTTTCTTTGATATAAATAGACATTTCCTCCCCCCTCACCCTTCCACCCCCGTCTTCTGAAAGTGATCAGAGCTATCATCACTCTGTATGACCTACAGCTTTCTGGGGGGTTATAATGTGGCGAGGCAGCTACCAAAGGCCAGCTGAAAAGAGATCACTGCCACACTGTTCAGTTTAAATAAAGATAACACTTAAATTAGCTCAGGAATACTTAGGTTTCCTAACTGTTCACTAGTAATTATTAGGCTTCAATTCAGTTGTAATGCTGGAAGAATTAACTGCGTTATGTTGCTGGGTTCAGTGTAGCAATTACCAGAGTCACTGCAGATCTATTGTGTATAGTGCACTATAACTAGGCTTGGAAGGATTTGATTTTGATTGGTAAATGTCGATTTCACCATGCACACACAAACTGATGACAAAGTATTCCCATCAATGATAACTGAAATTTACAAATAGGCAAATGCTGCTTGAGAATTTAGAGTTTGATTTAAGGATATTTACTTTACATATTTTGACGTGATGCGAACAATTTGTGTTAATGTTTATAAAACTTTAATTTCTTGAATCAAAACACTGTCATTGAATTGTCTAATCCCCCCCCCAAATCAATAGAAATTAAACAATGCTTAAACATCTATATTAAAAAAAATCTGCCAAGCCTAACTATAACTTTGATACATTTATATCTATTGACATAATACATTAATACTTTGCATATCCCTTAATTTTTTTTCATGAATACAACCGAAACAGATAGCAGTATAACCAGTTTACAGTACAACAATTTATGACATGGCAAAACAAAACAAAAGAATCATAGAATATTAGGGTTAGAAGAGACCTCAGGAGGTCATCTAGTCCAATCCCCTGCTCAAAGCAGGACCAACACCAGCTAAATCATCCCAGCCAGGGCTTTGTCAAGCCGGGCCTTAAAAACCTCTGTCACGTTATTGACTTGAACTAGAACTGTATAGAACATGGTTGCAACCAAGGTCCTGTGGTGGCACCAAATCTTGTATAAAGGGGGGGTCAAATGAGGTGTCTAAGACAAGGTTATGGTTTGCTAGTTATGATTATGCTGTCTATATGTGTGTATCAATTTTGTAGTTGAAGTTATGAATATTGGCTCTGTACTGTCTGTATTTCAAACTTATGCTATGCTTCTGGGTGACATCCCAGACAAGTTGGTATAAGCTCTGCCTAGCCTGCTTGATGGCCCATTAAGGACCATCAGCTATACAATTGGCCCATTGAGAGAAGGCAGATATGCCTTGCAACTCAGCAAAGTATACAGGGACTGGCCCATGTGACTCCAGACTCCATTTGGCTGTAATTTTCCACAGTAAGGACAAAGAGGTGTTCTTACACCTGGAAAAGACTATAAAAGGCATATTCCTCATCTCCATCTGGTCTTCAATCCTGCTTCTTACCTCTGGAGGGACTTTGCTACAAACAGATGCTCTACACAAAGGACTGATGACCCATCCCAGCGGGGGGATGTACTCCAGAGACTTGATTTAAGCCTGCAGTGTATTCTATCTCTGCTACAAGCCTGAACCAAGAACTTTGCTATTACTGTATGTAATTGATTCCATTTAACCAATTCTAGCTCTTATCTATATCTTTTTCCTTTTATGAGAAGCTGGATAGGCCAACGGCATATTGGGTTGTATTAGTAGGAGCATTGCCAGCAGATCGAGGGAAGTGTTTATTCCCCTCTATTCGACACTGGTGAGGCCACACCTGGAGTATTGTGTCCAGTTTTGGTTCCTCCACTACAGAAGGGATGTGGACAAATTGGAGAGAGTCCAGTGGAGGGCAACGAAAATGATTAGGGGGCTTGGGCACATGACTTACGAGGAGAGGCTGAGGGAACTGGGCTTATTTAGTCTGCAGAAGAGAAGAGTGAGGTGGGATTTGATAGCAGCCTTCAACTACCTGAAAGGGAGTTCCAAAGAGGATGGATCTAGACTGTTCAGTGATACCAGATGACAGAACAAGGAGCAATGGTCTCAAGTTGCAGTGGGGGAGGTCTAGGTTGGATATTGGGAAACACTATATCACTAGTAGGGTGGTGAAGCACTAGAATGGGTTACCTAGGGAGGTAGTGGAATCTCCTTCCTGAGAGGTTTTTAAGGTCAGGCTTGACAAAGCCCTGGCTGGGCTGATTTAGTTGGGGGTTGGTCCTGCTTTGAGCAGGGGGTTGGACTAGATGACCTCCTGAGGTCCCTTCCAACCCTGATATTCTATGATTCTAAGTTAGGTGCCTGGGCCTCTGACCACTCAGAATTAATAGCCTCCTTGGCTGCAGATTAAACCCCATTACTTCTTGTCCTACCTTCATTGGACTTGGAGAACAATTGATCACCATCTTCTTTAAAAGAGCCCTTAACATATTTGAAGACTTATCAGCTCCCCCTCACTCATCTTTTCTCAAGATGAAACACACCTACCTTTTTAAAAAAAATAAAAAGCTTTCCTCATAGGTCAAGTTTTCTAAATCTATCATTTTTGTTGCTGTCCTCTGGACCTTCTCCAATTTGTCAACATCTCACCAGTGCTGAGTAAAGCGGAACAGTTGCCTCCTATGTCTTACACACATCATTCCTGTTAACACACTCCAAAATGATATTAGCCTTTTTTGCAGCTGCATCACATTGTTGACTAATTCAATTTGTGATACACTGTAATCATCTGATCTTTTCAGTAGTACTACCACCTAACCAGTTATACATTTTATTTTTTTCCTTCCTAAACGTAGTGCTTTGCACTTGTCTTTATTGACTTTCATATTCTTGAAATCAGACCAGTTCTTCAATTTGTCAAGGTTGTTTTGAATTCCAATCCTGTCCTCTAAAGTGCTTGCAACTCCTCCCACCTTGGTGTCTTTTGCACATTTTAAGCATACACACCATTCCATTATCCAAGTCATTATTAAAATTGCTTATGAGAATGTAATGGAGGACTGTGTCAAAAACCTGACCAAAAAAAAAAAAAAAAAAGACCAACATATATTACATCCCATTCCTTAGGCCAGTAGCCCTGTCAAAGAAGGAAATTAGATTGGTTAATCATGATTTGTTCTTGACAAGTTCATGTTGGCTATTACTTATAACCCCATTATCCTCTAGGTGCTTGTAAATTGATTGTTTAATAATTTGTTCCAGTATCTATTTAGATATCAAGGTTAGGCTGACTGGTCTGTAATTCCTCGCATCCTCTTTGTTCCCTTTTTCAAAGACAGGAACCATTTTGCCCTTCTGGGACCTCACCCATCCTCCATGAGTTCTCAAAAAGCTAATTGCTAATGGTTCCAAGATTGCTTCACTAGTTCCTTAATCCTCTACAGAAGCAATGGGAATGTTACACCCTCCTGTATTTTGGGGTTTGGAACAGGAAGGGCATCATTCACAACCCCAATCATATACAACATTCCTGTGTTTTTCTAGCACAGGAGCTTTCCAGCCACTTTTGATTATCTTGCAAAATTCTTCCTCACCCCACATGGTCTACTATACACAAAAGCATATGATCATCATCTGTTCCAGAAAAAAAAAAAAAAAGAGAGAAAAGGCTAACAGAGTACATAGGCAAAGATTCCGTTTTCTTTTTGTTCTTTCAGAGACATTGGTATTTAAGAATTATAATCTTAATAAGTGAAATGAGTTGATAAATGTTGCAATCTCAATATGCTAGTAAGCAAGGGCAGTTCGAACACTGTATTAATAAGCACAAAAAGTTTTAACCAGTTTTTTTAATAAAAAACTAAAATCGTATGATTTCACATGACAAATTTTGGACCTAAATGAATAAAGCACAAAATAGAGCATGAAAAACTCTTGTTCCTAATTATGCTTTATTACTGCTGTGAACTGAGGCTCCTTGGCAAAGGGTCACCTGTTCTTTGCAAATAACTCATCTCAGACCTGACAAACTCATTAATAGTTTATTTACATAACTTCCTATACATAGGTATTTCGTATTGTACATTCCAAAGATGTGAACGCTTGTAATTTGTCAAGATTCATAACCTTAGTGAGATGCATGTACAGGTAAAATTTACAGAATAATGTAATTATATTGCGAGTATGGGTTACGGACTTGGAGTAAAAATTATTCAGAGGATATGTCTCAGTGATGACCTATTCAGGCAGGAGAGAGGTTCATTCCATCCTGGTTAGTCGGCAATGTAATTTAAGGCTCAATTGTCTAGCCTTGCTCCATGACGACTTTCAGTGGAAAACCATCAGAGACAACTGCAAACAATCCAAACCACTTGGAGGTTAAAAAGGAACATTACAAACAAAGAATAATCCTGACTATGCATAAAAACAAGAGACTGTTTTAGTATAACATAGGGTGGGGAAAGGCACTCTAGGACTGGATATTTCACTGGGGAGACATCTTGGGGACCAGGAACATTCATTAAAAATTGGATCCTGGTTCCTGTGAAGCCAGCCAGTTCTGCAACAGATTGAGCTTGGGGGGGAATGGGGGCGGGAATCTACGTTAGTAGATAGGAAAGGTAACTATTAATAAATGTAGACCCAGTTTGCGTTTTATGATTTTGTTTTGTAATGTGACCATTTGTTTCCATCACTCTAGTGTTTCTATTTAACGCTCCATTCTTTCTTAAATAAACCTGTTTTTGTTTTATTATAAGTGCTTACCAGTGCTGTGTTTATATAGGACTGGTGATTTAAGTAAAATTCGTAAACTGAGGAACACTGCTCCTTTTAAGGGCAGAGGATATAGGATTTTTGTGAATAGCCTGTGACAGGCTGGATATCACAAGGGGAGAATTCAGAAGGACTTGGGGACTGCCTATTGTTAACCTGCAAGGTGAATACAGCTCTGGCATAGCCCAGAGAAGCATGCTTGAGCGGATGAAAGCCTGGTGGTGTTAGGGAGCGGACGCCCTATCACCATGGGCAAGGCTACCGTGCTAGAGGCAGGGGATAACAAGGTGACTCAATCACTGAGAACCATCACAACTGCTTATTGAACACTGATATTCAGTTTGCCAGTAATTTGCCTTTTTTAAAGTAATCCTATTTATCTGAGTGTGCAATTACGTTTAACTGAATGCTTAATGGATGCTTGAACATTGACCTGGGTTTCCTTATGCATGTGTCTCTGAAACTGGCCTTTAATTTAGGACACAATCTTTTGACGCTTTAACTTTATAGGGAGCTTAGGTCTCTCAGTACCACAGCCAGGAAGGTAAAAGTTAAGATCTCATTTGAGTTCATACAAAGTCAAAACTGGAGATTAATTGTGGGAACTTTTACCAAACCTAGGAACTGTACTGAACTCATGGGTTTTGATTAGTTAATGAGGGGCTGGTCCTGCAAACCCTTAATCACATGAGAAGGCCTTACTTAGGCAAGAAATACCATGTAGGCCAATATATAAATGTGGTGGGTTTATAGCAACTTTTCAGAGGTTTTCAAAGTGTATTACAAATAGAAATAGTTTAGCCTCAACACCTTGGAGAAGCAGATAATAGTCAATGTGACTACTTGCATCAGTGTGGACTAGCAGGGCTAAGGCTTGAGTTCTTTTTGATCAGGAAGATACATAATTTGGCTATGTAGAAGAAGTGCTAGTTATTGATATAAGTTCTCATAGCTTTAAAAGAAACCAAAAAAACCCCAAACCTTTGGATTTGTTTCTTTTGCTAATTTTTTCCTCAAGAAAATGTACTATCACTTGACTTAATTACACCCCTGAGGGAAAACATGCACTTATATCTAAAGCGGTTACCAAAAACCTTGGAACTCTTTTTTCCTGTTTTTCATGATTAACTCATTTTTGGAGGGGGGGGGGAGGGGGGAGAGTTTCAGTATACATTGTACCTCCAACAACTGCTTTGTCAGCAATAGACAATTGCTTTAACCAAGATAGTATGGCTGCTCTGAGAACGTATGTTTGATATTGCTGCTTTCCATGTTTTTCCCAAACATGCATTCCAAGATTTAAAGGGTAACCAAGTTTAGTACAAACACACACTTTATGTATTTGGTAGCATAAACTGAGAAGGTCCTCTGCAGTACAGAGAAACAAGTCTTTCAAATAATTTGTGGGACATTAACTCTAAGGCTCATGAGAAATGCATTTCAGAAAGTTGCAGCTAATCAAACCCAATGTTTAAAAAAATAAATAAGAGCACTGGTTTGCAAAACTCAAGATTATCCTTAGAGAGAAATGTACAGATCGGAGAGTACGTTAAGCAACTGGCCTCTCTAGATGTTACATTTTGCAAAATAATGCACAGCTATATTATCTATACACATTTGGGAAAAATAGAGAACTCAGTTTTCAACTAGTACTTAACTGATTACTAGATAAAAGGGAGGAGGGTGTATTTTGACATGCAAATTAGTGAATGCTTAGCTGTCTGGAACACTCAGACAATTAGACTCCAAACAGTGGGTAACTTGTACGCAAGTTTCTGAACAATCAGTTTTTACATTTATGTTTTTGTTCCAGAAGAGTGAAAACAGAGTAGAAAGCTGAGAAAGAAGTTTAGACAGCAAGGAACAATAATCAGAAGTGAAACAACCAATATCTCTTTCAAAAGAACCTGTTTTTCCCAATCAAGGATGAAAATAAAACTATTGACAAGCTTTCTAAACTGATGAAGGGAATAGAAAACAGGGGTTAATATTAACACTAAAACAATGTAGCCGAAACCTCTAGCAGGCCTTGATCCAATCAGTATAACTATGTATTGAAACATACCATAATATATTGGAATGAGTGTGTGACGGGTTGGATCACAGAAACCCCCTTGGGAGCTGCCAGCTGATGTGCAAAG
>QXTE01000100.1:6206544-6219003 GCA_003942145.1 Platysternon megacephalum | reverse complement strand
CTGTCACAGAGTGTACAGAGACTACTGAATAGGACTGATCTAAACTTCATGGGAAACTCTGACCTTTTCTCAATCCAAATTGGAACAAACATTAGAAATTTCAAGATTTCCCATGGAAAGGAAGTTCTTAAAAATTTTAATTTCAGAAAAATGGAAGTGTTTCTATTTGATTTTTCCAAAATGAAACAGAGGAGCCAGCTTCTGCAGCTCTCTGGACTACTTCCAGGGAGTCAATGGCAGTCCAGGAAGCCTCACCACCAGCACATAATGGGGAGCTTAGAAGCCCCATGAGCCCCATCTCAAGTTGGGGCTCCCAGCCTCTGCTGCAGAGTCAGAAGCCTAGACTCTGAGAACCCCTGCTGGAGCCAGGGCTCCCAGCTTGGTGGCAGAGAACTGGAAACCCTGGGAGGACAGTTTNGGGGGGGGGGGGGGGGGGGGGGGGGGGGGGGGGGGGGGGGGGGGGGGGAGAGAGAAAAAACGATCTAAGTTATGCAACTTCAGCTACACGAATAACGTAGCTGAAGTTGATGTACTTAGATCTACTTACTGCGGTGTCTCACTGCAGTAAGTCGACGGCTGACGCTCCCCCGTTGACTCCGCCTGCACCTCTCGCTCCAGTGGAGTACCGGAGTCGACGGGAGAACGCTCGGTGGTTGATTTATCGCATCTAGATTAGACGCGATAAATTGATCCCCGCTGGATCGATCCAGCCGGTAATGTAGACCAGCCCTTAGAAACATGGATCCTGGAATCCCAGGCTCCCCAGAAGCCTGACAGGGTAAGCTGGCAGGGAGCCAGGCAGGTTTCTGTCAGAACCCTGTCTATGTTTCAGTGGAAGTTCATTGAAACCAGAACATTTCTGCAAAAAAACATGTCCATTTCAACAAATCAGCCTTTTCCGATGAAAAGCCATTCTGCCAGAAGATTCCCATCCAGCACTGCTGCTTTTCCAGTATAGTATTATATTGGTTCACTATCAAATAACTTTCTTGAAAGTTTTACATTTCCTAATTTTGTCTGGATTGTCCTGTTGCATCTAGAGCTGGTCAGGAATTGAACCTGAACCTCCCACAGGAGTGCACTACTCACTAGGCCACTGGCTAATCCAGGGTGGTGAATGTCACCCTCTCTTGCTCCCCTTTCCCCCCGCCCCCCAAAAAAGGGATCTGAGTTTTGTTCCACATTGAAAGAAAAATGTGAAATTTTGATTATTTTGCTAAACGGAAATGTTGTTTTCCCTGTCAGCTTTAGTTGCTGATTAGGTTGCAAAGCATGTGGGGAAGAGACTCAAAACATTTCAAAGGACTCTTCCCCTCCCCCCCCATACACTGCTGTAAAGACTGTATTTAGTTGCATTATATTTTTTTTTCTTTATTTCTACTGAGCCCATGGAAAGGGGGGACAATAATATTAGAGGCAGGACTGATCAAGGTCTCATATCCCAGACACTCCTATAGCACCTTACATCTGAGAATCTTGAAGTGCTTTTCAAATATTACACTTACAATACACCTGTGAGAAGGGGAAAACTGAACGTAAAGCATACAGAAATATAGGGCCCAATCCACTTTCCTCTGAAGTCAAAGAAAAGACTCCTATTGACTTCAGTGGAGTGTGGACTAAGCAACATGCTTAAGGTCATACTAAAAGTATGTAGAGAGCTGGGAAGCCAGGACACTCAACGTCAAATCCTGTGTTATATTCAGAAGACTCTTTATTCTCAGCTGCAAAGATGGTCAAGTCAGAATACGTGAGGATTTTTTTTTTAAATAGTATGTGTATAGCTACAGTTTCCATACAAAAAGTATGTTAAAAGACTATGAAGATTGCAGAGTCAAGCACTCAAACATTAGGAAATGCTAGATTTAAGACTGATTGTGCATTTCCCCCTAATTTCATTCTCTGAATCATTTGAAGCAGTTTAGCTGAAACATAGTAATAATAAATTATAATCATTATAATTCAACTTCAGGCAAACACCAGCATGGAAAATTTCACGTGAAACAGTTAAAGTTTAGCAAGGTTAGATGTAACGGAAAACACTGTTATAATGGAAAGTGTTAGGTAGCTACCAACTCTGCCTGTAACATAACAAAGCAAATTAATATAGGACTTGATTGTGACATTCTATGATTCTATGACATCTATCCATAGCCTGTTCTCTGGGGTGGTGCAGAGCCTCACTGCCCCAGGGAGAGAACTTCAGGAGACATTGTACCTCAAAGGGAAAGAACACTTCCTAGATCTTCTCATTTGTGCTGGTCAGCACAGAGGAGAGATCATAGCTGTTGCCAAGAGAGGAGAGGACCAAAGGGAAAAATCAGAGTTTGGAGAAACCAGTGAGGAATTGTAAGCAGTGAGTTGGGTGACACACCAGCTATGACAGGAATGAGAGTAGTGAGGGAAGATGAGAGACACTAGACATAAGGAGTTTGCCCTCTTTTATTGTTAGGGGGAGGGATAGCTCAGTGGTTTGAGCATTGGCCTGCTAAACCCAGGGTTGTGAGCTCAATCCTTGAGAGGGCCACTTGGGGATCTGGGCAAAATCAGTACTTGGTCCTGCTAGTGAAGGCAGAGGGCTAGACTCAATGACCTCTCAGGGTCCCTTCCAGCTCTATGAGATAGGTATATCTCCATATATTATTTATTTAGTTATTATTATATTTATTATAATTATATTTATGTTTAGTTATTATTATTTNAGTGAGTTGGGTGACACACCAGCTATGACAGGAATGAGAGTAGTGAGGGAAGATGAGAGACGCTAGACATAAGGAGTTTGCCCTCTTTTATTGTTAGGGGGAAGGATAGCTCAGTGGTTTGAGCATTGGCCTACTAAACCCAGGGTTGTGAGCTCAATCCTTGAGAGGGCCACTTGGGGATCTGGGCAAAATCAGTACTTGGTCCTGCTAGTGAAGGCAGAGGGCTGGACTCAATGACCTTTCAGGGTCCCTTCCAGCTCTATGAGATAGGTATATCTCCATATATCATTTATTTAGGGTGAATTTGTTGCAGCTCTAATATGAGCTCCATATACTTCAAAGTTTTGCCTTTTCTTAGTCACCATCTGCAGCTTGCTAAATAGTGCTACCCTACCACCTTCATTACTGTCTCTTGTACACCCCATAGTAATTATTCCTTGATTCTTATCTGCATTGTGAGGTTTTGGTTATGTCCATAGCTGTGTCATGGAAATCCTTTTTGACTTCATATGCACAGGCTTTATTATTTAAAATTGCCCAATACCAGCTACAGTCCCCATTCACATCAGTAAGTTAACTGAACAAAAGCTTCTCTACAGTGCTAGGATACAGCCAGCATTAGACTGCTCCATGCTGGGGAATGTGTAACTATATTCCATTATGAAGGTATTTCCTTCACTTGAAATTACTGGTTTACCATAGTTAAATAAAACCATATGTTCATGAAGAAAAAACCCTCTAATAACAAGGCTAAGTGAAACAAAGCTCCCCATAAATTACTTTATGCTGTCATATTTGCCATTAAATAGTTTAACTAAATGTTTCTAAAATAATTCTCTCCTTTAAATCGGTAGAAGTCAGGAGTAGTTTCACGCCTGCCCTGCTTACACTCAGCCCAGCCTAGATAGCCCCCCCAACACCTACACTGCTGGAGAGGGAGCACGGAGCTCCCTGATCCAGCTTTGTCTAGTGTAGAAGCCTCAGCTTCCAGTGCTGGATTATTTCCTGGAGAGGACCTAGGCCTGCCCTACAAGCTAGACCAGCTGACAGGAGCGATAGCGTCAACCATCTTGTGGCTTTACCGTCAAACTTTCAGCTCCATTTTAAACTCACCAACCTATCCATTCTTTCAAAGCATTGGATCAGTTCTGCACAGACTCCATTCACCAGCACTCCATCCCCTGAAACTGCCAGTGTTCGGTGACCTATCACCTTTCTATGGCTTCAGTTTTCAATTTCGTCTAATTTCATCCAGACTGGAATAAGACACAGGAAGTAAACTTCACATAGTTCTCCAAGATGTCTTAAAGGTCAGGATACAATAATTAATAGTAAAAAAAAAAATCTATAATTGATATGTGTGTGTGTTAATTAATTATGTTTGACTGGTTAGAATGCCTTAAATAACTAAAGAGACCCCCCAAATGAGTCAGAATGATTGGATTTACTAGAAAATTTGCACATAACAGAAGAGGGTGTAGGTACCACAATCTCTGTGACACTCAAACCTGCAGCAATGACAAGTCTGATTGTTTTGGTTTTGCTACCTGCTTGCAGCCTGGTACAGATATACTCCAGGATGTTTACAGTTTCAGTTCCTATTACTCCTCGTCCACACTCCACTCCAATATCTCATTTTAGTACATTTCCAGACTTTCCATCATATTTCATATGTTTCCAACTGCATCTGGTGCTTACTCATGTTCTTGCTCTTAGTACATTATATTTATAGATACTTCTGTTTATTGTGATTAAAACATTGCTTGCTCAGTCAAAAGAGCTGGGCACGGTGTCAAATATTGTCATATTTTTCTTAACTGTTTTAGCAAGCTGGTAATTTTCACTTTTCACTGCAAAGCCCTCTGGCTCACTTTAAGTCCTGGTAGATTACTTCTTACATGGTAATAATACTCTGTGAAGTTAACTTAATAGCTTAGTTTTGCTGACCATTAAATGAAAAAGAACGTTTTACTAAGAGCAGTGCTAAGGGTTTTATATTGATTTAGGGTGCTATCCCATGAGACGCTGAACACCTTCAACTCCCTCCTTCCAAGGTAAATGGAAGCTGAGCATTTTACATGATCAGGTCCCTACAAGGGCTTTGGCTCTAAAGATATTATGCCCAAGTACAGTAGTGCTGCAGAATGGAATCTTCAATCAGCCTTTTGATGTATTTAGCTCGCCCATGGCTAGGCTCCTGCAGGGAAGGGGTATGGAGAGCTGCGGTTGCTCCTTAGCACGACTTTTGTCCATTGTAGTTTCTCACTGTATGCAGACTAACTGGTGACACCGTCATAGGACAGCCCTGCCTTCAGCACACTCATGTCGCAGGCCATAGCATGACAAGTGTGTCTGCCTCAGTTTCCCCTCAGGTAAGCCAGGGACTCCACTTCAGGCTCTCTTGCTGCAATTATCAAAGCCACAGCATAAATAGTCCAAATCCTGTGTCACAAGGCATAGCCCATTTGTCATCCCAGGGCAAGTAGACATTTAAAAAAAAAATGCATGTGTCCTCTCTGCCTTTGACATAACACATACCATATTCTGTTATCTTCCTTCACACCCAGACTCTGTCAGTCCTCCTCCATCCCTCAGCTGGGACAATCACCCCAGCCCTTCCTGCTGGAGTACAACCCTGCTCTTCCCAGCAGGAATCTCCCCTTCCACATTCCCTCAGCCTTTCTGCTGAAAGCACTCTCACCAGGGGAGCATCCAACACTCCCCTTTGCCCTCTCACTGTTCCTCTGGGTCCAGCTCTGGAGATGTCAGTGGATAAGGCCCTCCGCTGCTCCCCTGCCCTTGGCTCTAGCTCTCCAGTAGAGAGCCAGCAGGCAACTCCCTCTTCTGCTTCCTGGCCTTCAGCTCTCTGACCCCGGCTCAGGGATACTAGCCAGCACACCCCTCTTGTTGCTCTCCTGCCTTCTGCCTTCTCCCAAGTCCCAAACACACATATGCTGGCAGCTCTCATCTCCTGCCCTTCTCCTGACTGTCTCCTGCTGCTTCTGTCTCACCAGGTGTCTGACTCAGTCTCTCAGCAGGTTCCCACTGCTCCTCCTCCCAGGACACTCTGGCAGTCTCTCCCAGGGAACTTCCTGCTTCTGGCCTGTCTCCCTACTCCCATATTGTACAGTCTCACTGAAGACTGATGATTTATATATGGTCTGTCACACCATGAAACTGAAAAAATGTAATCCTCTTAGGTATTTATGAAGCACCTATCAGCATGGAATTATGCAATAGCAAAACAGACCCTTCAATAGTTCACAAGGAGAGCATAATAAATGTTCTACAATCATTTTTCGTATGGGAAAATAAAGGGATTTGTGCCATGTTAGATGCCACACAATAAAAATCCAAAGTTTTCCAAAATAGTTTAAGGTAGCTATTCCCAAGCTACTTAGAAGTTATAGATAAGTGCTGTTACTTTAACAGTAGAGATCAGCTATTCAACCACTCAAAATTGTAACTAAGTTACAGCTGTGTTATATTTTAGAGGTACCAATTTCCCAAAGGACCCTGGGATTTTTTTGTTATGTGAAAGTCTTTCTGCAGTGGTCATTTTTATATGCACTGTATACAGAGAGCAGGTCCACCAGATTAACCAACCAATAGGAGCAAACAACAATGGGTGGAAAGTCTGCCTGGATTTGCTTACTCCTTTAGGGCTAGATTCTGCCTGACTCTCATGAGTACATAGTGAAAGGGGAGGGCACGCAAGAGAATTCCAGTCCCTGTACTGAGGGAAACAGGGATTGCTCCATTCCTGCTCCCCTAGGGATGCATAGCACCCCAAGTGGAATACAGTGGGGTAGAGAGGAGGCTGGGTATGGTCCCAGACCTGTCAATACTAGCCCACAGACCAGGGCCACTATGTGAGGGCAGAAGTAGGCTGCACCCCTTAATGGGATATATTAATAAGTGTTTTACTCCTGCGTACCAGGGAGCTTCAAGAGGGTTTATAAGCCTTTATTCTGGGGTGTGAATAAAAGGCACACACTAGCTGTTAACTTGTAGAGAAGAAAGTTTTTACTTGGTAACTTCAGGCTACATTGCCCTGTCTCTGTCAGTGATTCCTGAAACTCATAAAAATGATATTTTCCTCATTTAACAAAGGAGTTTTGCTTTGTAGATTAGGGGTTTACAACATGTCAGTAATAAAACATGCACAAGTACTTTACTACCAAATCACATTTTTAATGTATTATTGATTAGATTCAGTTAGTGGAATTGTGTAATGTGCTCACTGTTAAAGCAATAGATATTGTTTGCTCCTATCTGCCTGTGCATTGTTTATTTGTATTTATTACAGTAGCACTCTAGAAGAGTGGACTTACTGGCACACCCTCTTGTGGCTGGGTGTGGTATAACAGGCTCTCCTCCTCTAGAACCCCCTGCTGAGAAGCAGTCTGGCCCTCAGGTCTTCTGCCTTTTCATGTGACTTGGCCCTCCAGCCAAATCACATTTAGTCCCACCCCTTCTGAGGTAAACAAACAGCTCAAAAAGCTAAAATCAAATAAGCATAATTCTTTGCTCTACCCAGGCTCACCCCTACACAGACTCTTCACCCTTCGCAGGTTCTGAAAAGTTGGCCTCATGGTGTTGTGTAGAGCAACACCTCCCAGGGATTTCTCCTGGAGGCCCAGTTCCAAACTCAGCCCTTCTCCAGTAGCCTGGTAGGGAAACCTATGCCCACCCTCTCCTCTGGGTTCTGGTCTAGGGACTCTGCAAGTCTGTTCCCTCAGACTCTTTGCTGCCTTGCTGGATTTCCCCTATTGACATTCCCTCAGGCCCTTTCACACAGCCCATCTCTGGGCTTATTGCACTTCTGCCTCACTCTAGGCCTTTCCTCCACTTTCTAGCAACTGCAGAAGACCTACAGAATTCTTCCTTTCTGTCCCAATAGCCTCCTTCTCACCTGGGCTTCCTCTCTTTTTATGCTTACCACCCAGCTCTGCCTCCAGCTGGGTTCCAGTTGGGCCTGGCCCACCCACCAGATGCCACCAGGTGCACTAATTGCTCTTTCATTACCTGTGTGGGGTACATACCCCAACACAAGCTTGAGATCAGGGCCCCATGTGTGCTAGGCATTGCACAAAGTTCTTACAAATAAGTAGACAAGACAGGCAAAGGGAGAAACAGAAGTGAAGTGACCTGTCCAAGATCACAAAGTAAGTCAGTAGTAGAGTCAAAGTCCCCCAACTTCCAGTTCAGAGGCCTATCTATTATATCACACTGCCAATGGCCTCATCCTGGCTGCAACTCAAAGCATTTCACATATTTAATGCTTTGCTGAGTCAGGGTCCCTTCTGGGGCAGAATTGAGGTTGCTCAGTGCCTGCTGGAGGTGTTCATAACCTCAAAAGTTTGGGACCTAAGTATCTATTTATATTGCATTATACTTTAAAATTACATTAGAGGTTAAGAGCATTTTCTTCCTTTGTTGTGTCCACATGCACAAGGGGCCAGCCTCCTGGGCTTACAAAACAAGCAGCTGAATTGGGGATAGCAGGAGAAAGAGACTCAAATATGGGAGGCTTACTGTCTACTAAAAATCCTTCTTCACTATGTCCTACTCACTTCTGTCCCATTGTGTTTAAAAACCCAGCCTACTAGTACTGCCAAGATCCAAATCCTGTAAATCAAGGAGAATTGTATCTGAATAAGGATTGCAGCAGCTGGCTCTAAGTGAGTAATCACATGAAAGCAGCTTTGAGGATGATGTTAATTATTTCTATCAATGTGACAAGGACAAGATGCGATTTATTTATTTATTTTTTTAAATTTTTACCCTGAAGTGAATTCCTGAAACTTTCAAATTGATTTTCTATGACTCTCTCATTTTACCCCAAATGGAGCAGTATAGTCTGCTGCAGCCCTACATAGAAGCTTTAGAACCTGTATGCAAAGCAATAGGTTCTTATATAGCATAAGACCCACCATACTGGGTCAAACCAATGGTTCATCTATCTCTTGTATCCTGTCTTCTGACAGTGGCCAATGCCAGATGCTTCAGAGGGAATGAAAAGAACAGGGAATTTACTTAGTAAGGCATCCCATCATCCAGTCCCAGCTTCTAGCAGTCAGAGGTTTAGAGACACCCAAAACATGGGGTTGCATCCCTGACCATCTTGGCTAATAGCCATTAATGAACCTATCCTCCGTGATCTTATCTAATTCTTTTTGAAACCAGTTATACTTTTGGCCTTCACAACATCCCCTGGCAATGAATTCCACAGACTGTGTTGTGTGAAGTAGTACTTCATGTTTATTTTAAACCTGCTATCTGTTAATTTCATCACGTTATCCCCAGTTCTTGTGTTATATGAAGGGGCAAATAACAGTCTACAAAATCCCTGAACTTTGTGGAGACAATCACATTCCTCTTTAGTCATCTCGTTTGTAAGCTGAACAGTCAGTCTTTTTAATCTCTCCTCATATGGAAGCTGTTCCATATGCCTATCATTTTTATTTCCCTTCTCTGTGCTTTTTCCAATTCTAATATATCTTTTTTTCAGATGAGGTGGCCTGAGCTCACACAGTATTTAAGGTGTGTGTACACTATAGATTTATATAGTGGCATTATGATATTTTCTCTCTTCGCTATCCCTTTCTTACTGGTTTCTAACATTGTGTTAGCTTTTTCCCCTGCCCCCACACATTGAGCAGTTGTTTTCAGAGAAACATCCATGACGACAAAAATCTTTGCCTCCTCATTGTTTAGCCCCTTTTCCAGATATCTAAAAATATGTTGGGGGACACCACTATTTACCTCTCTCCACTGTGAAAGCTGACCATTTGTTCCCACCCTTGGTTTCCTATCTTTCTAGTCAGTTACTGGGCCATATAGGACCTTCCCTCTCATCCCACAATTGCTTACTTTGCACAGAGCCTTTGGTGAGGGATCTTGTCAAAGACTTTCTGGAAGCCGATGTACACTATATGCCCGGATCATGCTTCTCCACATGTTTGTTGACACCATCAAATAATTCTAATAGATTGGTGAGGAATAATTTTCCTTTACAGAAACCATATTGACTCTTTCCCAACATATCATGTTCACCTATGTGTCTGACAATTCTGTTCTTTACTATAGTTTCAACCAATGTTCCTTGTACTGACGTTAGGCTTAATGGCCTGTAATTACCAGGATCGCCCCTGGAGCCTTTTTTTTTTTTTTTTAAAAAGGGTGTTACATTAGCTATCCTCCAGTCATCTGGTACAGAGACCGATTTAAGTGATAGTTACATACCAGTTAGTAGTTCTCCAATTTCATATCTGAGTTTCTTCAGAATGCTTGGGTGAATACTATCTGGTGACTTATTACTGTTTAATTTTTCAATTTGTTCCAAAACCACCTCAATCTGGGACACTTCCTCAGATATGTCACCTAAAAAGAATGGCTCTGGTGTAGGGATCTCCCCCACATCCTCTTCAGTGAAGACTGATGCAAAGAATTCATTTAACTTCTCTGCAACAGCCTGGTCTTCTTTGAGTGCTCCTTTAGCATTTTGATAGTCCAGTGACCCACTGATTGTTTGGCACATTTCCTGCTTCTGCTGTATTCAAAAAAAATGGTTGCTGTTAGTTTGTCTCATGCTAGTTCTCCAAATTCTTCTTTTGCCTGCCTACTTCTGCACTTGACTTGCCAGAGTTTATGATCTTTTATTTTCCTCAGGATTTGACTTCCAATTTTTAAAGGAAGTCTTTTTGCCTTTAACTGCCTTTACTTGATCCATGGAGGCTTTTTTTATCCTCTTTTTTATTTCATGTATACATTAAATCTGAGCCTCTGGTATGGTATTTAAAGCAGTTTTCATGCAGCTTGAAAGCATTTCACTCTTGTGACTTCCTTTTAATTTCTGTTGAACTAGCTTCCTCATTTTTGAAGGAATCCTCAGTTTCCCTTTTTGGAGTTAAATGCTACTATGGTGGATTTCTTTGTTATAGTCCCCCCTACCACAATGTTAAATTTAATTATATCATGGACACTATCACTTATCAGTTCAGCTTTAGTCACCTCTGACTAGATCCTGTGCTCCGCTTAGGAATAAACCAAGAATTGCCTCTCCCTTTGTGGGTTCCAGGACTAGCTGCACCAAGAAGTAATCATTAATGCGGTCTAGAAATTTTATCCCTGTCTCCCACCCTGAGGTGACATGTACCCAGTCAATATGGAGATAATTGAAACCCCCCATTTATATTGGTGGTTCTGTTTTTGTAGGCTCTCTAATCTCCCTGAGCATGTCACAAATCACCATAATCATCCTGTAGCACTGGATCATAAAAAGCATCACAAAGCATTTTCGAGAGACAGATAATAAAGAGTTGGGTATAGAAAAAAAAAAAAAAAAAAAAAAGACAGCCATGAAGAGAACACAATGACCAAAGATGGAACAAAGAAAGTTGAATTGGATGGACAAGGCAAAACAGGGGGAAAAAATCTAATATTTAGATATTACAATTTAATATAATTAACAACCTTTGTATTTAATAGAGCTGGTGGAAAGTTTTCTAAGAGACTTTTGGGGGATTTTTATTTATTTAAATTTTCAGTTGCAGGAAATCCATGAGGGCTCTGAAAATGATTTAATGACAGTCGATATTGAAATTCAAAAAAGTTAAAGCTTTATTACTGTTAAAACAAATTGTCAGCATTACATGTCTGAGTATACAAAGTAAATAGCCTTACAGCAAATAAGTTCTCAAGCACCATTTTTCCTTACTTTGCCAATCAATGGAAATATTTTCTTATCCATGTGTGTGTGTGTGTGTATGGTGAAATTGAGCTTTACCAATAAATCCTAATCCTGCCAGTCCTAAATGTAACCCAGCCACTGTGCATGGAAGGCTAATCAGATCTTGGATCAGGTCCTGTGCAGGCCACGGAGGCTGTACTCTGGATATCCACCGCATTGGGCTAGTCAGAGGGAAATAAGCTATACCTAGAGTACTTCCCATCCGAGAGAGGAAACAGGGTGGTTTTATGATGGAGTCACTTTTCTTTCTGAGGCTACTCTTGGGGCAGTGCAATTTCTGCATTCTCCCTTTTAGAGGGCTGTGCCTTAAAGGCACAGCGCTAAGTAAATTCGTGGAATACTGTTGATGTGTATTTCACTTACAAAACCAATCCAAAATAGTTTATTTCCAGATTATCCACCTTTTAGAAACTGGCCCCAAATGTAGGTTTTAGTTGCTTGTGCAATGATTTTATTGTTTGCTTCATCTTGCACAACAAGCTATTCAATGTATGTATTGTTCCCTCAAGGTATTAGGGGATAATTTTTTTTAATTAAAGATTTTGATTCTGCTTTTGTTTATAGCTTGTAATTTGTGTCTGCTAAGGAAGCAAATGAACACTATCAACATTTCTTATGGCTCACAGGCACCTTTCCCCTGCTTCTCTAAGTATTTACACAATACAGTGAACGTTTGCTGAAGCCTTGGTGTATTGAGGAGCATTTCAAAAGGGAAGAAAAAAAAACACCAAACTGAATGTGTCATCTGCTGTAGTGAACTGAGACACACATGGTAAATTATTGTAAAGATCATCTGAACAGGGAAAAGTGGTTTTGTAGCTGAAAGATTTTTTTTTTTTTTTTTTAAAGAAGCAGTTTGTTTTTGTTCTCTCTGCTGGTTAGAAATTCCTGTGTTCTCTATTCTAGAAAAATATGGACAGGTTGCTAAGATGTGGTCCTGCCATCATTGAAGATAATAGCAAAATTTCAATGTTGCGGGGGGGGGGGGGGGGGGGGGGGGGG
>QXTE01000100.1:6136602-6206385 GCA_003942145.1 Platysternon megacephalum | reverse complement strand
GGGGGGGAAGAGGGTGTCCAGTATCTGGGGAACTGTTAGGACAAGGACATCATGACTACCATGGAAGTAAAACCTGATTAACAGAGGGAAATGGTTTAAAATGCCTTGGTCGAGCTGATTAGAGATATCTAAGTTCAAAATTCTGACAAAAAGTAGTAAAGATTTTTTTAAATGTATCTTTTCTAAACAGCTCTAGTTTTTTGTTTGAGTGAACTAGAAGTTATTAAATCATAGATTTGGGAGAAAAATAACTAACTGTCTGCGTTAAGAAATCAGCAACCCTGTCCATTCAATTAAGCCCCGAGAGCGCTCCCAAGCCACACCAGAGTCATGCAAGAAAGACTTTAGCAAAGCAGAAAAGCTTAGATTTGACATTCCTGATATAAGGTAGGAAAACAGGGAAAATAACCATTTCAGAGAGACAGACTAACAAATCAAGAAAGAGGCCCAGGCAGAGGGAAAAAAGTGTGCATGTCACTTTTAACAGACATCACTTAAAGGATGAGCAGTTTCCAGTGTTTTCCCAGGAATTGAAATGGGGGTGGGGGTTGGAATATTTTTGGGGGGGGGGGCGGGGTGAGGGCTGATGAGGGTTGAGACTGAGGGCGAAGGTGGGCTGTATGGCACCAGAGTAAAAATGTTTCATGACCATTTTATTAAAATTTAACTCATGTTTTAAAATCAATCACAAAAATTAAAGTTGGCTACTCAAGCCTATATGAAGCACTATATCTACATCCTTCTTGGTTTCTTGTTGTAATTTTTCACGCTTTGGTGTCTTCTTGCGTGTCCAGTACTTCCTTCATGATATGCTCATGATCAGGCAGAAGGCAACTTTTCAGAACACAATTCTATTCAATGAGGAAAAAGAACGCTTAACTGTAGCTGTTGCGACCAGGAGTAGCAAGAGATGAATTCCTACTACTTTCATCCCAGGAAACATAGCACAAAGATTGGATCGAACCACTAGTGATGATAAAGTTAAAATTAAATCTTCATTCTTTCATTGTATGCTATTCCACTCTCTATTCAAAATTCTCTATTCTGTCCTGATCACATAGCAGCCCTATTGCTGGTAGTGCCTCACTCCACTCAACTATAGGTGTTTTATAAGATAGGCATCTGTAAAAGTTACATGGAGGTTGAGTAGAATCCAGAAATCACTATTGTAGATTTGTAAGACTCAAGTCTGTGTACTTTTTCCAGCTGGCTTAACAAACTTCTTGTCCTTTTCACTTAAGGAGTCAATATAAGTATCTTCATTAGTGAACTTCTGGACTGAAGTCTTTGCTTCTTCCAGTACATTGTCAATGGATATCTCTGATAGATCCAAGGGTAGCTTCTATTGCTGGACAAAGATCTACTACTGTTGTAGCAGATGCCTGGATAACATTGTTTAGTGACCCAAGTGGTTTCAACAGTAGACTTACAAGAGAGAATGGCAGTAGTCTTCTCTGAACTTCGTAACAAAAGTAGTCCACCAGCCTCACTACTTAGATCTGTCCTATCTTGGTGGATACTTTCCAAAGCCAATAATAACAATGGCTCATAAGAATCGCTCATGAGAAAGCCACCAGGTTTTCCCAAGCTGGACTAATTTGAACTTGATACCAGTCAGCTCTGTATTTTTGGGGAACCAGGGCGCAGTATCTAGCCTGTCTGACTCATGAAAGACACGCCACGTCTCTCCCCCCCCAGTCTCTGCTTGAGCCAAAACTGATCAGAGAAAAGGCCTGCAGAGAGCAGTGAAGGGCGTTTGGAGACACACCTAGACCCCTCCTGACAAAGGTGACAAGATTAAGACATCTCCATTAGCATACAGAATGAGATCTCTAGGACCAGAAAAGCAGGGACGCACTGCATCATGGGGGATCTCTGCTCCAGAAGTTAATGAACCTACGCCTGCACACACCCAGCTCAGCAGTTATCAGACCAATTCTAGTAATGAATCTTTGATTGATATCCAAAATCCTGAAGCTGCCTAATTGCATTGTGAGCTCCCTGGAAGAAACCACCACCCATAGCCAAGAGTGATCAGCTCCTATTATCTAGCCTAAAGAAAACTCGAGTCATCAGTTTACCTTAAACAAATCTAGTGTTCTCCCTTGAACCATTGTTGTTTCTCTACAAAACCCCTACCTATGCTCAAGTGTTCTGATGCATGGACCCAAACTGTACATCAGTTCCACTGGGACTCCATCTGCTGACTGATCATGCTGGAGGCTCTGCCTGTCTCCAGCACTCAGGACCCTGAGCTACCACCATCTCCTGGGAACCCCGACCAGTCCAAGCCTCATGGAGTGGGTGAGATCACTCCCCCCCCCCCTTTTCTTCTCTACTTCAAGTATTAACCTTTAACAGCAACAATGACTCCTGTGGCACCTTGTAGACTAACAGATGTATTGGAGCATAAGCTTTTGTGGGTGAATACCCACTTTGTCAGACGCATGTCTGATGAAGTGGGTATTCACCCACAAAAGCTTATGCTCCAATACATCTGTTAGTCTACAAGGTGCCACAGGAGTCATTGTTGCTGTTTACAGATCCAGACTAACACGGCTACCCCTCTGAACCTTTAATAATGTAACTGTTATGTTGGTTTAGGCTCTCCTTGTGTAGTTATCACTATTATTCAATAAATAACTTTTATGGTTAAGCTAGTTGCTTCTCTCGCTCTCTGAACTTTACTCCTGTGTTTTTAGCTTCCCAATTTACTCTGCAGCAACGCTTTTTACCTAAGCTAAAGATCCCTGTAGCACCCAAAATACAGTGGGGTTTGCTCATCAAGTGGGTTACTACCAGTACAATTGGGACGTGACAGTGGGAATAGGGATGTGCTAAACCTGTGGCAGATAAGGGTAGCAGCTTGAAAGTGCTGCTTGACCCAGCCCATTGAGTACAGGCACATATAAGGGGGTCAGCTTGAGAGTGCTGATTGACCTGGTCCACTCAGACTTGCTCTGTTAGTGTGCGTGTTCATCTGATTCTGGGGCTGGGGAACCAGGGTCCTGCAGGATCTCCCCATTGGGAGAGGACTTGCAGAAGGGAGAAGTAGAGCTCCATATGAACACACAAGTGACACAAGCAGTACATTAATAGAATTACAGAACACCCCCCCCCCAAGAGTAACCCTAATAAATGAGCATACCCCAAAGTAACAGGCAAATCTGGTAACAAATGTCAATCCCAGTGTATCTTATTTGTTTCCAAGACGTTCAGTCCTTTTGGACTCTTAATGGCTTTTTTTTAATACTCATTTTTTCAGCAAATGTATGGCTTTTAAATGTCTTTTGAAGATTCTGCAGCTTGTACTAGCGCCAGCTGGAGCAGATGATCGCTGCAGAGTGTATAGGAGAGATTAGGGTTACACTTTTCTCTGAACAAAGCACTTAGACCTGATTATCACTGATTTCAGCTCTAGCAATCACTTAAACCAAAAGACTCTCTATGAAGCCTAATCAGCTCTCTCTCCAAACAGGAGAGAGGGGCAGGTTAAATAGTGCCTCTGACTCTTAGGCAGAGCCCCACACCACCAAGCAAAACACCTGTGCCCCACCCTCTCTTTCTCTTCACTAGGTTATGGCATCCAAACCTCCTGCTTATGGAGTGCAGTTCAGTTGAGAGTGACCAGTGCTTAATTTGTAATGAAAGAAGTGCTGGGGCTCAAGCAAGTTTGTTACTTTCATAACTGATGTGACAAACCCAGAGGTCCCAGGGCTATGAACTGCCAAGCCTAGAGGTGCTGGGGCTCAGCCCTGGCAAGCCCTAGCACAAATCAAGCAGAGGGAGACCCCCTCATTCAGTCAGGCTAAGTACAGTTCTGCTGCCCTTTACTCATACAATAAGGATAACATGTCATGACCCCCACATTTATTATTTCAGTGATTTGTAACCCAACACCAGCAGTCTGGTAATATACAGTCTGGTCCTGAAGCCTTCTCCCCTCCCCTGGCTCATCACTAGCTGTCAGGGGAGAGCTTATTCAGACCTTGCTTACAAATCATAATTTTAAATTATAAAGTAGGCCAACATTGCCAAAACAAATGTGCCGACATTGTCATAAATAACAGCTATGCGAGGAAGCCAGTCTTTGTTCATACTTTTCAAACCCATTATGCTTTCTCAGGTACAAGTATTTTCTCATATACTGTGTATGCTTTTAAAGTATGTATTAATGTTTGAATTTCAATTCAAATTTCCAGCCAACAACTAAATTGGCAACACTGCATGTAACTAGGAGGGGGAGTAGGGCTGGGGAAATTCAGGGGGGGCTGTACACCCCCTTAGTGAGGGGGTCTAGGGAAATCCCTGGCTGTTTCTGACCTCAGCTTAGCAGAAGTGTATGGCACTGCAAAAGCCCTTACTGAGCAATCACACACAGCTGCATTAAGGCCTGATCCATAGCCAATTGAAATCAATGGAAAGGCTTATGACCTTTGGAAAAGGCCTTTGATTACTTTGTAACTTTCATTGTTGTTAAGCCTTGGTTTTCCACTCTTGACAATTACTAATTGTTAGTACCCCAACAAGGGCAGTCAGGGCCAAGAGTCTGAACAGAGAGAAACCTGAGTAGCAGAGAAATTCATAGGTGGGTTCCAGGACAGAGCCAATACCCATGGTCAGAATCCAAATCAGAAGGCAACATCTAGATCAAGCCACATTCAGCTCCAAGAGAACTCATATCAGCTGTAGAAGATCCACACTGTTGCCTGGACATGGACTAGAACACCCCTTAGGTTTATATAGGGCAGGGAGCCAATCAAAAACCATGAGGCTGCTGTCTGTCAAACTCTTGAGGCAGAACTTCCCATGGTCTGTGCCAACAGCTGATCATGGGAAGTGGAGCACAAGCTGGTTACAGCTGCTGTTAAGTGGCAGCCTAGAGGTGTCAGCTACTTAGTAACTCTGCAGGCCTGGATTCTAGATTAGTGTGGCCTTATGCTAATGTATAAGTGAGCCCAATGCTCAGCTGACATAAGTTGTCACTGATATCAATGTAACTATGCCAGTTGAATATCCAGCCCATAGATCTTCACAGCTTCTGCCATGTGATATATCAGTGTGGTTTACATGCTTGTGTTCTTCATTTAAGGCATCTAACCTACTCCTTGGTTTTCCTCACAATTCAGACTCAGTTGAGCCAAAGGTGCCCTCCATGAATTTGGACTTTCATTCACTACAGAGCAGATTTTAGTTCGGGCTGAGATTTGAATGGACAAGAAAAAAGTTTCATTCATTCACTCACGACTGCAGTGAACTTATCTCCTTTTCTTTTACAGTAGAACCTCAAAGTTATGAACACCGCAGGAATGGAGGTTGTTTGTAACTCTGAAATATTTGTAACTCTGAACAAAACATTATGGTTGCTCTTTCAAAAGTTTACACCTGAACATTGACTTAATACAGCTTTGAGAAACTTTACTATGCAGAAGAAAAATGTGCTTTCCCTTTATTTGTTTAGTAATTTACATTTAGCACAGTATTGTATTGTATTTGCTTTTTGGGGAGGGGGTGGGTCCCTGCTACTGCCTGATTGTATACTTCTGGTTCCAAATGAGGTATGTGGTTGACTGGGCAGTTCGTAACTCTGGTGTTCATAACTGAGGTTCTACTGTATTTCAGAAATATATTATGAAAACCTAGAGAGGGTGGAAAGAAACTTGTCTGAAAACTCAGTGTAACTGTCTCAGGAACATAAAGATGTTTTAGGTGGTTTTATAAGAGATATGGACCTGTCTTTTCTACTTAAGACAAATAACCAGGGTGTGATAAAAGTAGATTCCACTATAGGAAGTAAAGAGACCAGTAGGTAACTGATAGCTTTTTATTATAAGGAACTGACTTAATTTTTGGCTTCAATTTTCCCTTTTGTAGAACATTGCATTTCCCTAGAATACCCACCCCCAGCAATGCCTTTATTTCCTCCAAAGGGGAAATCCTGATATTGAATTAAACTAACTAAATAACAAACGGGTCTTTTATTTGAGTGCTATAATTTTTCACGGCATGATGGCTGTCTGCGGAGAGATGCAACAGCTGTTGTGTGGTCCCTCAGTGCAGGAATATAAAGTATTTGAGAACAGTGAAAATCTTTTAAAGTAGAACTGGTTGAATTATTGCATTTATTTAATCTGGTTGTTTAAAAAAAATCTTCCCATGAAAAATGGCTCTTTTCCCCAAGAATATTTGTATTATTCAATGTTTTGATTGTTAAAATGAAAAAATGAATTGAGGTGATCCCATACCTCTCTCCCATTTCCCTCCTTCCTTCCCTCCCTCCACCCCAAAAAAGCAGGGGGAGGGATGAAAATACTCCAAAAATCTGAACATATTTTTGATTCAAATTTAAAAAAATCTCTTTTCAAAGTCAAAGTTTGCATTCTGATGCAAAATTGAGAGTGTCTGGAATATTTTTGAAAGAAAGTGAAAATTTGTTTCAAAAATTTTCATTAAAAATATTGTTTTGCTAGCATCCCCTCTTGCAAAAGAACACATTTAGAATGCGTTGAACACATTTGCTGGAATTATCAGCATAGATAGTGATATCCATGCTGTATCTTTTTACTGTATGTTTGATTTGAAGAAAGGATGATCCAGAAATACAGTTTAGGGCTTAGAGCCAATCATGATACAAGCTGATGTTGTGCAAGTGTAACCCACACACCTCCTGGGTGTGGTGTTCTGTCCCATCTAGTGGCACTGAGACCACTTAGAGAGAGATCAAATGAGTGTGCTCTACAGCTTTAGATAACAAGCAGTTGGCTTTTAGCTTATGCGGTGGAAGCTCATGCACTAAGCTCCAGAAGTGCCAGGTTTGATTCTGCCTGCTGACAACTGGGGTCTGTCAGCAGTATGCAAGTTTCCCAGTGCAGGTTTATTAGTGTACTCTCCACTTATCACGTTTGTTATGAACTCCGTTTTAATCTGAGCTATGTAAATCACATTGGAGCAAGCATCTTTTGTTAAATTCAAACGTTGATATGAGAAATGATATGGTAAAAATCTCATAATGGCCAATAGTTTCAAATACAAAAGCCTACTTAGTTCCATAAAGTCAAGTTGGTTTGTTTTTAAATCCCACCCTTAGGTGCCTAGATATGGATTTAGGCACTGAACTTTAGGCTCTTTTCTTGTACAGTTATAGCCAAAGTACAAGTAGCTCTCAGCTCTGATAAGGAACAAGCCTGAAGCTTGTCAATCTAAACAGTCACTTCAGTTTGGGAATTATTAGAGCACATCACATTAACGACCTTGTGGAACATTTCTTTCTGACCCCTGCTTGTGGCACGAGCCTTTCAAAGGGGCAGGGAAAGGAGAGAGACAGGACAAAGTACTGCACAAGAGGGTCAGAAGCATGGTCTTATCCACCCTCAGGAGAGCGGCCTGAATGTAAAGCAGAGAGCACATACATCTCTTTACAGATGACTTTAGAAAATTCACTTTCCAGTAGGTCTGGGCAGCACTGTGCCCTTTTGGGGCTTGTCTTCACTGCAACAGTTAACTTGAGTTAGTACACTTGAATTATTCCACTAGAGCTACCCTAATTTAAGTGGGGGCAGAGTGAGAACTGTCACACTGAGAAAAGAGCTACACAGAGTGATTTGATTAGCAGCTCAGAGTGACAGGAGTGTTTGGATTAGCATTTGATGAGATGTTGTAACTCAAAGTACTGCATCCTCACCGGGAAGATGGAAGGGGATGAATCACTTGATGATTGCCTGTTCTGTGCATTCCGTCTAAAGCACCTGGCATTGGCTATTGTCAGAAGACAGGATACTGGCCTAGCTGTACAGTTTGTCTGATCCAGCATGACCATTCTTATGTTCTCACAGCATTACTAGCTGAAGCGTCAGCAACACTGGAGCTTCAAGCCACCCACCCCTTCTTCTCACTGGTGGGTCATCTAGCTTGGGGTTAAAGCACCACTTAACTCCAGCTAGAGATTGTTGAGTGTGAGCAGGAGTCAGGCTAGAGGGAAAATTCAAGCTAATAATGCAGAGAAAACACATCCTGAGGCACAATGCCTGCCAGAGCTTTCCTTGCGCCAATACAGCCTGCCACTTGCCCAAAACAGGGCAGTGGCTCAAGGCCACACTAGATAGAACAAATCAATGAGACATAACAGACTTGCAGCTGAATGTGCCACCACAGAAACACTGGCAGAAGCCAAGCACTAAAGCAAGAAAAAAAGTGGGATGATTTTGTTTGATTTTAATTATTGTTTGACTGTTTGTTTGAAGAAACTGCTGGCTTGACACTGTTGGAGTTTGAAGTCCTCACTTATAATAGATGCTACAGAAATACAAGCTTCCATCAGAGGGAATAACAAATAATTTAGCTATTCTATGGCACATTTTGCTCATAGGTCTCTGTGACCCAAGTACCACTCAATGCCAGCTGGTTACATGATTCTGGATCCTGGTATGTGCATTCTAGTTCACCAATGAATATCATGTGAGGTCTTAAATGAATGCCAGGTATGCTGGTCATTAATATTGTTGTGAAATTTATGTATAGATACTATATAAGGAGTTACATATTGTGATGGGGCATCTTCCCCACACTAGCCCATAAAGGGCTAATAGAACCCAAGGGAGGCTGTGCAACAGGCAGCCAATTGGAGAGGACCCTAGGGAGGCTGTGCAGGAGACAGCCAATTGGAGAGGACTACGAGGAGCAGCCAATCAACGCCGGAGAGGCCCATATAAGAAGAGCCGCAAGGCAGAGCAGCTCAGTCACTCTCTGGAGCTTGGGGAGGGAGGAGAAGGAGGACTGGCTGCCTTGCAGGCAGAGGGCAGCTAACACCTTGGATAGAGCAGTGCTGGGCAGGACCCGGGAATGAGAGTGAGCTCCCTGCTGACATGCTGGGGCCCTGAGACAAGGGCAGAGAAGGTGTTGGAGCTGCGGGGAAGTGGCCCAGGGAAATAGACTATGGGGTTGGAGGGGATGCAACATAGGGCTGCAATCTACAGGGTCCCTGGGCCGGGACCCGGAGTAGTGGGCAGGCCCAGGGTCCTCCCTGCCCCCTTTTGCCACCAAGGAAGTGGCTGGACAGTGGACTACCAGTCCCCTGGAATGGGGGAGACCAGTGTGTGACACAGCTGGAGGGATGTGAACTGAAGAGGACTCTGTTTGTTGGGACAACTTGCTTCCTGGAGCAGAAGTGATGGTGGTGAGACATCACCAGATGAGGGCACACTGGTGAACTAAATTAATTCCCAGGACAGCCAGTAGGAGGCACCACAGTAGTGAGTCAGGCCCCATCGCACATATATACTGAAAATGTGGTTTTAGATACAGTATCACAGCAGAAGTGGAGAAATAGGTTTCCTGTCAGACAAAAGATGTTTATTCACCTGTCTCTGTTGGCATGTAAATTAAGCATTGTAAGCTAACATGGAGGCATATTTACATACAAAGTGAACAGAGATACGAGGTCAAGAGGGAAGAGCAAATAGCTGAGAAAGAGAATCTTACCTTGAGATACACTTCAAAGGATTGCTGGACTATATTTGAGGGGAAAAAGATGACAGGGAATTTGGTCTTTCTAGACCTGCTGTCTGGCACCTCCAATGCCCTTGCCACTCCCCAGTGGGTGGTGGGCATGGGTCCTTCTACCCTCTACACTGGGTTCCAGCCCAGGAACCCCATAAAAAGCAGCTACAGTCCTACCTCTTGCTGCTGTTTCCCTGGGCTTCTTCCTACCTATATGGGTGCCAGGTTTGTATAAATTTTTGGTGGTACCCATAATGGGCCTAAGCAGAGCCATCCCATCCATGGGATGGGCCAGGAAACCACCCCAGGCCCCACGCTTCAGGGGGATCCAGAGTCCAGGGCAACCTGGCTTTATATAGGCCTTGCCTGTTTCTGCACAGGTGAGCCTGTCCTTAATTAACTGCCTCCAGCCTAAAGCCCCCCTGTGTGCAGCCTAATTAGTTGATTGGGCCCGCCTGGCTTAATTCAGCTCTTGCGGGGCTAGTGTGGGGAGCACACCCCATCACAGAGCTCAAATGTAAAAAGTATGTGACCGTTGATAAGATGTTACAATAACCATAAAAGAGATGTCAAGTTGTTTACAATGTTAACTGTTGTAACAAGGGCAAAAGAACCAGACAAAGGAGCTGGATTCATCTAAACCAAACAAGCCATGTTGATATAATTCCAGGACTGTTGAAATTATACTTAGTAAAAACAGAAGATATGGAACCAGAGGTTACTAGAGCAAAATTGGTGTGATGGGAATTAGGCCTAATTGGTGGACATAACAACGAGGGAGATAAATTATGACACCCACTTTTTCCTTTTTTGGGTTCCTTAAACAGAGACTTTAAAAAATGTTCAGATCAGTTCAGTTCAGATCAAGTCTGTCTCTCATCCCACTCTTTCATTTTTGATCAAAGAAAGGTTATTCTGGGGGAAAAAAAAGATACTGATATTTTGCCTCCAAAAGGAGATAAGCTTTAAAGGTTTTGACTAAGTTTGTTTTGCATAATCACTCATGCACATCTTCCAATATAAATGCCTGTTTTGATTTCTTGTTCTTTCTTGTGTTTTATCAATAAACTGTTAATTTGAAGGAATGCTTTTCCGTGTTTGCCAAGTAACTGAGTAAAACCAAGGCCTCTGATTAAAATAACCCCGAACCTACTTAGCACTGTTTACTGTGGGACAGTGAAAGCATTAATAAAACCTTTAACTCTTTTGGCCTTTGAGATCAATATCCACACAACATTTTCAGGCTTGAGGCAAGGGAATAACAAGGTGATGGGGGGTGACAGTCTTGGGTGCCCCAAGAACTATCACAGCCTCCAACCACTTTACAAATGAAGATAAGTATCATTATCCCACTTAACTGATGGGGAACTGGAGGAAGAGAGGTGAATTGATGTGAAGTAACTAAGGTAACAGAAGGAACTCAAATTGATTATTGAACATTAATTCGTCAAGCATAAGAAAGTAAGACTCAACTTTAAGCATGTGACTAGTGTCTTTGTCTTCAGGGGGACTAATCTTCTTAAATGTTCAAAATGAAACTCACCTTTAAGGACATCAGAAGCTAAGCATGTCTACAGGATTAGAATGAGAGCATTTGGCACTTTTCAGGACTGAACCCAAAGGACCTGATCCAAAGCTCATTAAAGTCAATGGGACTCTTTCAAATCGACTTTGATTGAGGCCCTAATTCTCCGAATAATCACACATGGAAATTGAACCTGCTGAAACTAAGCTCATGCATATAGAATAACCAAGAAATGATCTTTGATTACATGTGCATTTTGCAGTATATACTGCAGACTATCACCCGCACATGGAACCCTCTGCCCACATCACCTTGAAACTGTATTTCATAGAGCTAAGTCTAATGTAAGAGGAATTTGTTCTGGTTACTACACCATTTTGAAATCCAACATTTCTAACACACAACAATGAAACAGTTTCCCAGGCCATTGTTAAAAGCATCCGAACAAATTGTACATAGAAGAGCAAAAACAAGGAATGCAAACAGATCAGATTAATCTCCCTTCTGGGAAAGCATACAATATCCAGACAGAGGTGCCATCATCAGCCAGTGGGTTCTTTACAACCATTTCTCTGATATACCATCAGCACCTGCAATTCGTGCAGGGAAGCAGCTTGTTCAACATTGTTCATATTTATGCTTTCCACCTGGCCTTCGTCCCCCAGTGATAGTATTTGCTGATGAGTAGGTTTCTCTTGTTATTTCTTGCTGTTTTCAATGCCCAGAAGCTGAGCTTGTAAAAACTCCTCAGTTACTGACAAAAGTACTATATGCACATTTTGACAACGTGAGTTACACCCTCCCTGTAGCATTTAAACAAAGTAAAGCTGCAGTGAGGTATGTGAGAAACCCACAGGGGCTTGGCTCATTTCTAGACCTGAGATTCTCACTAAAGTAAAAAGCAAATCTCCTGTAAAGCACATTATCCTGAGGAATAATCTACTAAACATGATCAGTGCTCTGCATTGTAATGTGCTTAAAGGCACCATCAGCTTTTTAAAAATTCCATCCGCTCATCATCGCTTGGAACGTTCAGATACTATTAAGTTTATTTGATGTGCAGATGGTGCTTTTACACACAATTTGTATTAAAACAAACCACTGAATTAGAAATGTATAGTAAACACCACTCTCACCACAACTGGCATTATTTGCCATTGGGAATCTCAGTGGGCAGGTGAGGGACTGAATGGCTGTGAGAGATCCAAGGCTTAGGCACAGTAGTGGAGCAGTGCAGGGGGATTCATATATTATCATTTCCTTGCACAGTATCAGTTTATAGACCTAACCCTTTAGTCTTCACACATGTTAATCCAGAACCTTTCATAAATACAAAATTCACGAAGAAAAAAATGTTTCCTCAAAATGTGAGAGCCATGATACAGTATGTAGTTGATCAATAATCCACTAAGGCCTGTGCCTAATATGTCTAAAATATCAGTTCACAAGCATCTCAAAATCTTGAGATGATCAGAATGTTTTTTCCTTCCATACTCAGGTGTCTCTGAGGGTTTATCTTTGTAGCCACAGCTGCTAGGCAGCAGATATGGAACATACACATGCTTCAAATAAAATAATATCCAGCCATTATACAGCATTTTTCATCAGTAGATCACAGTGCTTTACAAAGGAGGTCAGTATCATTATTCCCATTTTACAGGTGGAGAAACTGAGACACAGAGATATGAAGTGATTTGCCCAAGGTCACCCAGCAAGCTAGTAGCAGAGCCAGGAGTAGAGCCCAGGTCTTCTAGGTTACAGTTCAACAAATCAGTACATTTATTTTAACACCAAAAAGTCAGATAAGAACTCTGTATTGACAGTTTAATAGACACATTGGGTTGAATTTTGCTCTCACCTACCCCTGCAAATCCAGAATAATTAGTGATCTCAAATGAGTTACTCCAGGCTTTATCAGTGTGAGTGACAGCAGAAATTAGACCCTGAGGCATACAATTATGTAAATATTTCCTCCTTTAAAACCACAGCATTTTATAAGGTCAAGGGATGTTTTTGTGTTTTACTGGAGATTCATGATTGTTCCTATCTTATTTTTACTAAATGGTTGAGTAAGTAGTGCTAACGAACCCAAATGTGAAACAAATGCAAACTAAATCTAGGATTGCCTGATCTGTGTTACCTATCTCTTTCAGAAATGGAAGGAAAAGATTTGCCTTTAAAACAAATGAAAAAAACAAAAACAGGTTTTGTGCAGTCTGCAACTCCATCCAGACTAACAAGGCATCTGTCATACTCTACTGGATGAGTTGTTTTTGAATCTTTACCAAACATATGCCACCTCTGATGTCAGAAAGTACATTAATTCTACACTTCCTTGGCATTGGTAGACATGCATGCCCCAACACTGCTTTTCAGGGCATTTGTTCCCAGTGCAATACGCGGTAGGAAGAAAAAATCTGATGGGAGATTATAACACCACCAGATTTTTGTGGCTTCTTTGTAACTGCCAACTATCTTCAAAATAAAAAAGGTAATGCTGCCACCTGGGGGATCTGGCATAGATACTGGAACTAGGTGTGCTGGGGGTGCAGCAGCACCCCCTGACTTGAAGGGGTTTCCATCATATACAGAGTTTACCGTTTGATTCAATGGCTCTCAGCACCCCCACTATACAAATTGTTCCAGCGCCCCTGGGATCTGGATTCTGTCTTTCCCTCCCAGGCTAATGTATTTAGTCTTCAAGGGTTGGGAACTTCTTGTGTCACCCATGAGTGAACCATATGCATAAGTTTCTGCATTTCTATTGTGCCAGCATAAGGCACAATTAGGGTTGCCAACTCTGACTGAAGCTATTCTGGGAGGTTTTGTTTTTTTCACCGGGAGATCGATGCCAATTCTGGGAGTCTCCAGGCCAATCCTGGAGGATTGGCAACCCTAGACACAATGCCTCAGCAGCACTGTGGAAAGTTTTCAGAGTAGCAGCCGTGTTAGTCTGTATCCACAAAAAGAACAGGAGTACTTGTGGCACCTTAGAGACTAACAAATTTATTTGAGCATAAGCTTTCATGGGCTACAGCCCACTTCTTCAGATGCATAGAATGGAACATATAGTAAGGAGATATATATACATACAGAACATGAAAAGGTGGAAGTAGCCATATCAACTCTAAGAGGCTAATTAATTTTTCAGCAGTAGCTCTATTACCGCTGTGGAAAAGGCATTTCTAAGGCTCCTATCACCTGCTTTTCTAAGCACATAGCATGTGCTTTCCTAAGTGCCCCTCCACTGTCAGTAGATGGTAGGTATGGGAAGCAGGGCCCCAAGACACCCTCTTACCTGTCCAAACAGCCCCCTCTCCCTTTGAGATATGTAGCAGCCCCACGCCTTCTTTGCATTCAGGGAGCAAAAGCAGTTGCATTATGGCTGCCTCATGTACAATTGCACTAGGGAGAGTAGAAAGCCCTGTACTTTTTCACTCTTTTAGCACCCCAATAGAGGTACAGCCATAGTCAACCTTCAGCCATTTAAAAAGAGCACATCTTATTTAGCATGAGCTAGATCTATGCTTTCCTTCAAGCATTCATCATGTGATAGCGCTAAAACCTAAAGAACATGACTTTGGAATGGAAAATGTTTTGATTAGATATGGGGTGGTCTTCAGAGCATGTTTATGAAGCTGAGACATATCTCAACATCATGGAGCAAGCTGGAAAAATCTGACACAATAGGGCTGCCACTTACTGACAGACCCAGGGAAGCAATAATGATTCCGTTGTGGTTAACTGACAATCCAAACATCCAGTAAAAGAGCAAAGTGGTGGATAGCAGCTTGTCTGAGCAAGCTAAAAGTCTGCTGATTTTGAATTTTTGGATGCTACTTTAAGTATAATTTGATGTCACAACACTTATGATACCACGTGTAAACAGACAAAGCACATGAAAGGATACAGACATTGCCCGTATTCTCTGTATAAACCCATTTAATAACGTGATCTATTGTGGAAGTGTGTATGAAATTCCTACTCAAAGTCTGATGACTTTAGTTTTTGTTTTTCAGTATTCCAAACTGCTGGAGTCAAATCTTGCAGCCTTTGTTCCTTACTATGGCAAAATTCCCTCTGAAGTCTATTAGCTTTCAAAGTGTAGTTGCAATCAGAAAAATGTTGTCAAAATTGTGTCGCATGGTCTGTCAATATTTTTTAAATCTTATCTATATCCTAAAGGTTACCAGTATATAATATTGCCTCTTATAGGTCCACTCTAGACTTCTGTGGTTGGCCTTGTAGTCGAAATATCATCATCAATGCAATGCATATCAGGGTGTCCCATGACAGCAGAAGCCAACAATCCAGACAGAGCTGACAATGCTGAGATAAAGATGGCATTATGGTCTATTCAATGTTGCATGTCTGAAACATTGTTAAAATATATTTTAAAGTGGATCCCTTCCGTGATAAGAATGTACATACTTTTCAAAGACAGGGCTTTTTGATGAAGTTAGCACAGGTAGGGCAGTAAGGAAGAATTACAGTTAATCATGATAATAATGAATTAAACCCATCAAAGCATTCATTCAGCTACACGGTGGAAATAAGAGTTCAACCCTTAGTTTAACCTTGTGTACTGGGAGCCAAATCCTCCATCTCCCACCCACATCTGCAGGCAAATAAAGCCCAGCTGAGATACAATGTTCTGTTTCTATTGTTCAGGGAAGTCTAGAAGTGGACAGCCAGTACCTGGGATGCTATGAAGCAAAATTTCTCCAACCAGCAGCCCAGAAGAAGGAATGGTAGCTGAGCAGACAGGGGACAAGTACATATGGATAGAGTAGAGCAGGGTGGATGTCGGATATAATACAGAGACTCCTAGGCAAAGGGTCCCCTGTTCTTTGCAAATAACTCTCACCTTATGCCTGACAAACTCACTACACCAAACTTACCACATGCGTCTGACGAAGTGGGTATTCACCCACGAAAGATTATGCTCCAATACATATGTTAGTCTATAAGGTGCCACAGGACTCTTTGTTGCTTTTTACAGATCCAGACTAATACGGCTACCCCTCTGATATATCACTACACCAAATATGTCTTTCAGGGTATTTATCAATAAGAGTATCATGTAAGGTATCTACAGAAAGTTCGTAACTTGACAAGATTCATAATCATTGCAAGATGAATGTACAGGTGACATTTACTGAATAATGTAATGATGTTGAAAGTATGCTTTATGGACTTGGAGTAAAAATTAATCACCAGCAGTTAATAAGTCTCGGTGATGACCCATTTAGGCCATGTTAGCCAGCGTAGCAATGCAAGCCTCAGTGTAGCAATGTAGTGTAGCAATGCAAACCTCAGTTGTTTAACCTTGCTGAGTACTAAGACTTCCAATAGAGACAACTGCAAACAATCGAAACCACTTGAAAGTAATAAAGGAAAATTATAACAAAGATTGTTTCAGTAAAACACAGAGCAGGGAGAGGCATTCTGAATCCTTTCACGGAACTCATTAAAAATTGAATCCTGGTTCCTGTGAAGCCAGCCAGCTCTACAGCAGTCTGAACTTGGGGGATGGGGGAACTTACTTTATTAGATAGGAAAGGTAACTATTGATAAGTGTATACCCTGGCTTGCGTTTTCTGATTTTGTTTTGTATTGTAACCATTTGTGTCCATCACACTCTCTTGTTTCTAGTAGAAACAATTTTTTTCATTATTATTATAAGTGCTCACAAGTGCTGTGTGTATTACAGGAATGGTGGTGTGATGTTATGAGTGTAATATAATATCTCATTGAAAGAGGACAGGGCCAGAAAGAGTTAATGAACTCACAGACTGACCTGACCCATGGCCGAACTTTAGAGACTGGTTAGGAAAATATGTAAATAAAGAGCTTTGAAATGCAAACCTGCATTGTTAGAGATAGAAAGGTAGCTGTTTGCTCAGGTCTTGTGATGTAAGCAAACAAGTCTTGTCTATTGCTATAGCTTTGATTCAAAGATCAAAAAAGAAGTAGTAATATTTAGGAAGATACTTGAGTGAAATAGTATTATATGTCTCTTTGAAGGTTGTGGTAACCTGTATCTTAACTGTTTAATGGATAAATTACCCTGTGCTAATTGCCATGATGTTTAGGAGAAGGAAAGTTAAGCCTATTGTTTCTCAGGCCAAAAGGCTGCAGGAAATGTATAAAAACCCTGGGACACGATCCTTCTTCATCTCAGATCTGCTTTGGGTTTCAAGAGGGGGAAACCTTAAGCCATAAGGATTGAGATCCCCAGTCATTGACTGGAGTTACCCTGAATATGGACATTGGACTATAACCTATGGATTATATCTAAAAGGACTTTTGGCAACTACAAACTCATCTCTGATATGTATCTGAACCTCAAGAATTGAATTCAAGTCTGTATGTATATTGATCTTTTAACCAACACTCTCTCTTTTCTCTTTTTTAATACATTTTAGTTTAGTTAATAAGAATTGACTATAAGCATGTATTTTGGGTAAGATCTAAGTTATCATTTGACCTGGGTCTGGGGCTTGGTCCTTTGGGATGAGAAGAACCTTTTCTTTTATACGATGAGATAAGATTTTCAGTAATCATCATCATACATTTGACATGTGTGTCTGGATGGAGGCCTGAGGCTGGGTACTTTAAAGGAACTGCATTGTTTGGACTTCTGAGTAACCAGTGAGGTAATACAGAAGCTGTTTTGTGCTGGCTTGGTGAATCTAAATATTGGAATATCCACCAGCTTCTGGGGTTTGTCTGCCCCGTTTTGTTTGCAGTTCACCCTAATTGAGTGACCGTAGCTGGCTCCCACGGGCAGCATCGTCACAGGTGGTTTAAGGTAAAACTGGTAAACTGGGGCACACTGCTCCTTTGGGGACAGAGGATCTGGGATTTCTGTGAGTAGCCAGTGTCGGGAGCTGGATATCACAGGGAAATGATTCAAAAGCACTCAGGGACTGGGGTGCACCTGTTGTTAACCTGCAAGGCAAAGAAGGGGCTGGCATAGCCCAGAGGAGAGTGCTTATGTGGTTGGAAGGCTGATGGTATAGAGTTGACACCCAGCTAGGCATAGGCAAGACTCCCTCATGCTGGAAGCAGGGGGGTAAACAAGGTGATTCACAGTCCTGAGAACCATCACACCAGATTTTTGATTGTGTGTGAAATTCCACAAATTAAAAAAAAATCAAATTTCCCATACTTTTTTTCTACTAAAACAAATAATTATAATAACTTCAGGTTAATCAAAATGTTTCATTCCAATTTGGGCATTCAAAAATTATAATATAAACTAAGAAATTTCAAAACAAGAGGTTGGTTCAAAGCAAAAAACTGAAACTTTCCATTTTGACATCTTTGAAATGGAACACTTCAACATTGTTGAAACTCTTTGTGTTTTGTTTTTGTCCTACATGGAAATCCATTGAAATCAACATGCTTCTGCAAACATTTTGCTTTCATTGCATCAGCATTTTCAGACAGAAAATCATTTCATTGGAAAATGTCCATCTAGGGCCAGCGCAACCCATTAGGCGACCTAGGCGGTCGCCTAGGGCGCTGCTATTTTGGGGGCGCCGGCGCCCTGGCCGCCCGTAGAAATTTGGGGGCGGGACCGTCCGCCGCCGCTGTTGGGGGCGGCATTTCGGGGGCGTGACCTGCCGCCGCCTAGGGCGCCGGAAGAGCTGGCGCCGCTACTGTGTCCATCCACCTCGATAATAAAGTGAAGATCTTCTAACCCAAAACTCCAAACACTGGGCTAGCAGGTTCTCTCTGCTTCCTCTAGCAGCAAGAATCACAAAGCAACTCTGCATCAACTACTGCCGTTTGGGATGGAATATCTTTTCCTCAGCCCAACACTTACTTCCTGGAGTACACTATCTGCTTATCAGGCAGGGTGCTTTGTCTGAAGACATCCCTAAATATATCTGCATCTCCCAACAGTGTGTGATCTTATGCCCTGCACCATATTTGCTGCTATGAATGGATCGTTGAGATTACACTGGGAACCACTCAATAATCTTTGGCAACAAAATGATAGTTTTAAAATGCAAACTATTTTAATCAAATATTTTATGAACTCTCAGATTTAAACCACAGGTCCTGAAGGGAATAAAGTAACTGTACAAATGTCCATGAACTTTCAATTGCATCATTAGTATTAATTTTCAGTTATATAATCTAAAACAGATATTTTGTTAGATTCTCAGAGATGAAATTGCTTATGTAGCACTAGGATCAGTATTGTTCCTAATATTGTTAATTGGGAGATCAAAATATTTATTTTCTAGATTTGTTTAAATTATGCTACCATTGGAACAGGTCAAAAAAGAAAAAAAATTAAAATGTTGTGAAAAAATATTGACATTTGATATTTTTGAAAAATTGATCAACTCCAATAAATATAGACTTCTAACTGTCCATGCCTCAGTTTCCCCATCAATAAAATGAGGATAACGTTTAGTGGAGCTGATCAAAGTTTTGATAAAATTTTCACAGAAAATTCCAAAAATGTTCCACAATAATTTTTCAGCCTCTTTCCACAGCACTAATCCTTACTTATTTCACATCAGTGTTGTGAGGCTTAATTAATTGTTTGTAAAGCTTTCACCTTTGAAATCCTTGGTCAGATAGCACTTCCTAAGTGCAAACATTATTCTGTGGTATTTATCCGGACATCCATTTTCATCAAAAAATATAACAAGGCTTGATTTTGTTCTGTTTTTGTTTTTGCCATTCTGTTATTCCAAAAAGTGTGTGCACATCCTGATGCTTTCAGTTTGTCGTGTTGGTTTATTTGCTTTGCCTGTTTTGTTTTGTTAATTACTTCTCCTACACCCTCATTTCTGATAGGCTCCTTGGCAGAAGTGAGTTGTCAGAAGGAATTTAGTGGCTGGATCGAGGTCTAATTGATGTTACTGGAAAGTCTCCCATTGACTAAAATGGAAATCAGATCAGGTCATAAGTGAGGAGGAGCAGATGGGCAAACAGGTTTAGGGATTGCATTCCAAGAATAAGGAGCAGCATGGAAGAAGGTGCTAAGGTGTTGTCAGCTGACTTGGATGAGGGCAGTTTAGCCTAATGGTCAGTATGGACAGGAGGCCTAGTGGTCAGGGTCAGATCCGTAGTCAGGACCCAAAGCAAGGGTGAAACTGGAGGGCAGGAACTGAATATCAGAGCTGGGCGTCAAGCCGGAGTCCGTAGTCAGGAGCCAGAGTCAAACTGGAGGTCAGGAACAGGAGTGAGCAGGGTATCAGGCAAAGGGGGGTTCAAGGCAGGGGCAGGACAGAGGCAAGACTGGGTGCAAGGCAGGAGCAGCAGAAACCAGGTAATGCAGGAGCAGGCAGAGTGGTGGGTATGAGCACTGAAAAGCCAACTAGCTGCTGTTGCTGGCTTAAGAGCCAGCCTGCTGGCCTCTGCAGCCAAGCAGGTGGGATGATTAATCAGGCAGCCTGCTGCAGGCCACCTGTACTGATGAGGCTGCCCGGAGACTAGCTCTGCTGCAGGCCCTGATTCCTGAGGGGTTCCTGCAAGAGAAAGACGAAAGGGGAATGGAGGTGGGTGTCACTGGCTGAGAACAGTGAGTGGGAGGCATGAAAACAAGCCAGGTCTGAGATGTAGGCCAGGGCTAGGTGATGTTGGGCCTTGAAGGCAAGTACAAGAAGTTTGAATTTGTTGTGCAGCACAGTGGCAGCCCGTGGAATGACTCAAAGAGGAGGCTGGCATGGTTGAAGCAATAGACAAGACAGATTTTGGCAGCAATACTTGAGACTATCTGGGATGAGGTTGATGTCAAAAAGATACAAGGGGAGGGAATTCAATGAGGCCACTCGTGTGCCTAAGCACTTTGCTGGATCAAGCCCTGTAGCCTTCTAGGACAGGGAGATTTCATAGAATCATAGAAGATTAAGGTTGGAAGAGACCTCAGGAGGTCATCTAGTCCAACCCCCTGCTCAAAGCATCCCCTCATGTTGCAGAGACTAGACTGTGTTATTTTTTCACTGCAAACCACTATTAATTTTTATACTAAACATGAACAGATCTCCATTTTATACCTCAGTGACAGACATATGATGTCATTATAAGAGCTGGGCAAAAAATATTGATTGAATAGTTTATTCACCAAAAAATGCACTTTCAGGTCGACTGAAACTATTTGCAGATTCAACATAAATTTCCTGAATACTTTCAGGGGAAAATGTTTTTGCCTAGATTCCCAAGAGAATTTAGGTGTCATTCACAAAATGGGAGTAGGTACTTTCCTTGCATCCCCCTTTATATTTAATAGCCCCATGGTTAGAGCACTCCCAAGGGACGTAGGAGACCTGAAATCAAGTCCCCACTCTTCCTGATTCAGAGCAGTGGTTTGAACTTGAGAGAGCCCCACCCTAGAATACCTTACAACCCAATGGGTTCCAGAGAACTGAAAAAAATCTATTATTTGCACAGCTCTGATCATTACTAAGATTAGAAATGAAAAAGAAGCAGAGTATAGAAAGTCTTAAGCATTTCTGTATGTATGTGACTGGCTTATTTAGAGCATATCTTTCAGAACAAATTGGGAGTCAAAATACCCTTATATCTGCAGTATCTTTAAATCAAACACTGTAAAAAAATGAAGCTTTGTACTAGAGTTGTGAGGTTCTTCACATCCATTGAGAGCTGCTAAGAAACATATTGTGCCAGCTGTGTGGAATTGTATGTCACTCACTGCTGTATATGAAAATGGCATGTTCTCTTAAAATTTTCCACATTGCTCTGGTGGGAACATTATTTTTTATAAGATAACTCCCCCTCTCAATCCCCTCTTTAACTCGTGTGTCTTCTTTTGCCTACTATACAGAAGCAACTGAGAAATATGTAAATATTTAGCTAACAGAGGGAGTTCCTTATGCAGGAGAAGGAAAGTGGGCACATGCTGAGTAATATATCTGAAGATTTAGTACTAGTAGCCTAGAAGTTTTATGCCCATTCTTAAAAAGATGAAGGGCCCGGTCCAAAGGCCACTGACATTAATGAATAGATTCCCAGTGATTTCAGTCCTTGAGTGTGATTCCAGAGTTTGGACCAGTCCCTGAGTTTGATTCCAGGTTGATGCTGTAATTATTCATGCTGCAGAGGTTTTTAAACAACATTATTAAGTTATATCCTCAATTGCAGTATATTCTTCATTTAATCAAAACATTCCTGCTCAAGTTTTCCACCCACACAGAAGATGACAACCCAGCTGTATATTTCTACAGCTGTAGGAACAAATAGTTAAATCCACCATTTAAGTAACAATGAAAACTACTGACAATTATTCAAATGTGTTCATATTGTCAAGTCTCAGAGCTAATTTCAGAACACCTTCCTGTTAGTTCAAACTGAGAGCAAATATGGAAAGGGAAAAGAAGCAGTCTGCTCAGTGGGGTCTTTGTTTCAAAGCCTATAACTACCCTGGCATTTGGCATGAGTTCAGCATGGCTGCCGGCAAGTTGCCACTCTCCAGACTTAAAAACATTTTGCTAGCTTAAGCTATAATTTTGGAAACAGCCTGCTGTTTATCCATTGAAAACTAATACTGTTTTTTCCAGTGTGCTGTACATTTGCTGGACAGCTCAGCTCTCCCAAATATAAAGCCAGAAATGTTATATATTTCAGCTTTTTATTAGTAGATACAAAGATTGTGTGTAGGATGCATAATAAGTAATGGCTACAATGGAATAAAAGTGGCTAGTCCCCTCAAGATGAGCCTTTAACTCATTATGCTTAATAAACACTCATAGAAGGGTGCTTCACTGAAGGAATGTCTGAGGATTGTAATACAATACTTTGATTTTAAAAGAAAAAATTTGTATTGACATACAATGATATAGTAAAAAGGACATTTCCTTGCTTCAATGCATTTCAGATTTTCAGAGGATAGAGCATATTATTACACTAATATTTAACCTGAAGAAAACATGTGAAAAGCATGACGTTCCAGCTGTGCTTTTGGACAGAAATACCTGTCCCAGCTCAACATTGCATTCGGTTCTGCTCCCCACACCCATCTGAATCACAGCTCAGTCCAAAGAAGTGGTGGGAGGAAAATACATACTTGGTTTTTTTTCATGAGTTATATCCCTTCAACTCTGTAAATACTATAATTTACATTGGAAGTCATAAAACATTGTAAAATTATCACTTACAGATGGGGTGACTAATGAAAATCTGCCAAGGATCCATTCTGCAGACTTTTTCTTAGCCCATGTGCAATGTGCCTCTGGTGGCACGTGACCAGGATCCATCACCAAATTTGGTCCGCTGGTTGGATCATTAACTTCCCCGGCTTGGTCCGGGTGCTGACTGGGAGTGCGACGTGAACGCTGATCCATGTCCCCCCATTCTGCAGTAATCCTAGATAAAGTATTTTGTGTGTATGCGTTTGTGTTCCCAAGTCACCATTAAGCTAGAGACACATTTGAACCCATGTTTAGAGGAGATAAAAACTTTACATTTTTTATACCAGCCTCACTATTTTGTCCCATGAGTCCTTTCTAAGGGTTTGTATTCAACATAAAGATATTCCAACTTTCACAGTATGGAAACATAGGAAATCTGGCTCCCAACCCCGTCAGTTGATTCAGCAAGAAATTAGCCAAACCATGGATGCCTCTTTTTTCCACTGTACTCAAAGATGCTTCTGCAGATGGGAAAGCTGATTGGGAGGTGGACCAAATTTTCACTTTTACTCTCCCGTTTGTTGTTCTTCTCCATGTTTTTGAGGCCTGGTCTACTACAGAGTTAGGTCGCCAAATTACTTTGACCTAATTATGTCAGTGTCTACACAAGAATGCTGTTTCGGCTGAAGTAAGTCCCCAGCTACATCGACAGAATAACTCAACCTGCACAAGAGGTGTAGCGCTTGTGTTGATATAGTGAGGGCAATGCAATGTCCATGTAAACACGGCATTACTTACATCGCATGTTGGCTGTCAGCCCCGAGCTGGGCTGACTGCTGGAGTCCTCCCCCTGGCTGCCAGGGCTGACAGCCCGGAACCCTGTGGCTGCCTCCCAGTGAGGAATGGGGAGAGGGAAGGAGAGCCCAAACCCGGTCACCTCCTGGTGAGGGATTGAGGGTGGGGAAGGAGAGCCTGAGCCCAGGCAGTGGCACTGCTGAGGCTCTCCTCCCCCCCACAATCCCTCACTGGGAGGCAGCAGTGGGGTTTTGGACTGTCAGCTGAGGCCCCCCCACCTCTGCACTTGGCTGTGAGTCTACAGGGCTGCCTGGCTCCAGCTGTCTGTGTCCCACAATGCCCCATTTCAGTCAGGGGAAGCGTTCCTGGTGAGGACGTGCACCGCCGACAGAAGGAGCTAGTGTGGACGTGAACCACCGCTTCAATTACTGTGCTGACTGTAGGTCAACTTAACTTAGGTCAACTTAATTTTGTAGTGTAGACAAGCCCTCAGATCAAAACTGACTTCACTGCTGCATGGGCCATTGAACACCAAGGGAAAGCTATAGCTGAAAGGTGGGAAAGGTTCAAGATTGAACAGAAAATATGAGGCGGAGGAATAGGGAAGTGCACCACAGGGAACTAACTTTCTCTTTTTGGGAACAACTAAAGAATCTGACCTGGTAGAAAACACCACTCGTGGTGGTTTGATGTTGGTGGTAAATATGATGCTAGCGCTCCTGATGCAGGCAGGAATTGATGGTGAACAGAGGAACAAATCCACCAAAAAATAAGGTGAAAATGGAGAATAGAGAAGGAAAGGGGGGGGGGGGGATAAAGAGACTGTATATAACTGAGCAGACAGAGGGAGGGAGAATAACTCTGATGAAGTAAGAAATATGGTGGGATAAAAATTGCCCTCAGTTACACCTATGTGACCCCACTGACGTCAATAGGGTGCCTGGGTGAAAATAAGGTCAGAATATGGCCCAATAAATATATGACATATCGAGCACCCCACTCGGTAAGCCTACATTTTGGGGTGCTTATTAACTGCCAACTATACTGACCAAGCTAATCTTTGGGTTCAAAGGCTCCTAATCCTTTTTCAGCATTTTCCTTCAGAGGAACCTCCTCATCCCCCTCTCCAACTTTCTGTCAGGGTTCCACAGAGCTCTGGCTTTGTTCCCCCCCCCCCCACACACACACACACACACACTTCTCCCTCTACACCTTAGCTCTGGGTAATCTCATCTGCAAACACAAATTCAACTGCCTTTCTATGCTGGTGATTCACAGATTTACTTCTCTGCTCCAGACCTTGTGTCTCCTTCTGTCCAAACTATCATCTTAGCCTGTCTGTCTGACATCTCCTTATGGATGTCTATCTGTCAGCTCAAGTTCCACAAGGCTAAAGCAGAGTTCTTCATCTTCCTCCCTCCCTAAACCTTCTTGACAACACCACCATCCTGTCTGTCACTTTGCTCCATAACCTGAGCATCATCTTTGACTCAGACCTCTTGCTAGGTCTTCACACCCAGGCTAAGTCTAAATCTTGCTGATCCTTTCTCAAGAACCACTCTAAGATATGACCTTTCCTAGCCATTGCCAGCTAAAACTCTTGTCCAGGCTCTTATAATCTCAGTTGCCGCTACAGCTCTTCTCTCTGTCCTTGACAAATAATCTTGCCTTGCTTGTATGTATTCAAAATGCTGCTGCAAAGATTATTTGCATAGGGAAGTATTTGGGAACAGCTACTTATGAGGCATGGCTCCTTTAAGAAACCAGAAAGTGGAGCACAGAAGGGAAGGAGGCAGAGCCCCGGTGGGTCATGGAGAAACCTAGAGAGGGGGTGCCTGTAAAACCCCTGGAATAAAAGTTTGTTCTTCTTTGTATTTAAACCTGAGTGGTCTTCAGGTTATTAGAATGCTACAATGACAATGAGGATGTCGGACCCAAGTGGGCCTCCAGATACTATGCAATTCCCAGCCTCTGTGACTGTGCCTGCCATGTTCCTGATGCTACCAAGGGACTCACCCTTGGTGTGGACCAGTTGGATCGCAGCATTTGATGTGTACTTGATGGCGGCTGGTCTGGAAGAGACACCTAAAGCTCACCGGCGCACACTCCTACTCCACACATGAGGTACCGAATGCTTTTGGACCTTCTCCACTCTGGAGACTAGCACACCATATCCGGAGGCAGCGAGGGCACTAGCAGCACACTTTTACCCCATACCCAGTGCTATGCTCACACTTATGTTCCGGCGCCCGGTACAACTGCCTGGGGAATTTGTCTGCCAGTTTGTATCCAGCCTCTGGGATATGGCAGTTACATGTCATTTTGCACCCCTAACCAGTGAGATGATTTAGGATCAGTTTATGGAGAGGATTCAATACTCATGCTTGCGGCAGCACCTCCCAATGGAATCAGAATCTCTGACACCCCACAGGCCAGAGGAGATTGGCTGTCAATTTGAACTTGCAACCTAAGAAGCTCAAACCCTTTCCCAGACCCAGATCTCTCCGGGTTCTTCTTCAGGGACCTCACTCACACAATCCACAGCTGCAGCCACTCTGGTACAGGTGTTGACAGAGGTCCAGGTAACCATGTGGGTGACAGAAGGGACAGCCCCAATTGTTGTCAGATGCAGGAGCAGGATACTGACCTGGGTCTTCACTGCAGCAACTGTGGCCGAGCCTGTCACCACCAAGGGCTCCAGAAGTGTCCAGCCCAGCAACAAAAATACCGCAAATGTGGAAAACTTAACCATTTTGCCAGATGGTGTCACTCTGCCCCAGCCGTCACCTATATGGATGACCAGGAGATGGAGGAAGATTCCATCCCTGAGGGGATCAACTCGGTGACACGGAACCAGGAGAGTTTTAAAATCTGCCCCTGTCATTTAGCGGGTGAGGAGATACTGCTGTTGGTGAACACTGGAGCGTGAGTCTCACTAATAAACTACACCACATACCCTTGTGGCCAGCGCAGTCCACACTATCCAGAGATGGCACTGCAAAAATCACTTTGCTGGGGATGGTGGATCTCCCCTTGACATATCGTCAATGAGAAGTGGAAGTGTCCCCATCTTATGTAGCCCATTCTGTTTCGGAGGAACCCCCTGTAAACATCAGCAAAGCTACCTCATTACCCTCTTTCAAACCCCTTAAAGCTTTCCTATTCTCTGATGCCTACAAAACACTTGACAATGATTAGGCTGCTGGTATGATGAGGACCACAACCCACCATGCTGAGCAATATTGTCTCATTGTTTCCTTGTATTCCCCCACCTGTCTGTATCCACCTGTTGTCTTATATTTAAGTTGTACGGTTATACTTAACCTGGGGCAGGAACCACCATTTTGTTCTGTGTTTGTACAGTGCCTAGCAAAGCGGGGTCCTGGACTATGACTGGAGCTCTTAGGAACCCAGGAATAAATAACAATAAGAGGTGTTATGTAATTTTTTTAAAAGGAATTACGCTTGGCAGTGGGGAACGGGCCAAGTTAGTCAGTAACATGTGAATTCAACGCATAGAATTAGACTGGTATCTAAACCAGTATCCTGTCACTGATAGTGGCAAGTAACAGCTGCTTCAGAGAAGTTGCAACAAACTCTGAAGTAGGCAGTTATGGGATAACTTTGCAGGGAAAACTTTCCTCCTAACTCCCAACCATTAAAGTTTGGCCTATGCCCTGAAGCATAAGGGTTTCTATCCCTTCCCAAATGCTTGATTATTTTTTTAATATTTCCTATTATAACTCAATATTCTTGTTACTATAAATGCCTAATCCCTTAGCTGCAGCTGTGTAGTTGATTTTGGCTGCAGGGGTTTAACTTACAGGAGAAAGAAAGTTCTCAAAAGAAGCTTGTGAGCTGCTGTAAAAAAAACTTGATTTCCATGAGGTTCAACCGATCCCTAATTCACATCACTAGTGGCTCCCACAGCTATAAGTCACAGTTGAATTAGCTAATAGGATTGTGGACAACTTAGCTTTCTTTGGCCACTGGAAAAGGTACATTGGTTTAAAATTGTTGACCTGTTTTCTTTGCATTTAGGCTTTATGGTGGCAGAACAAAGCAAGCTCATTAAGTTTTATGTTTGGCATAAGCAGGCCAGTGGTTTTGTATTTGTTTATTTTAACAAATCTGACCTTGGTTTCATGCACAGCGTTTGTGTGTATCCCATCTGACTAAAATATTTGAACATGTGAAACAAAAGTCAAGCTACAACAAAAGAGAGTAATGTGCAATGCAGTAACTTTAAAAGGAGCCAAAGTTCACAAGCTATATACTGCAATTTAAATGACCAGTTAAGCAAGACACATTTAGGGTGAATTTGATCCCTTGTGTATTCATAAATCCATAGCTGGGATCTCTTCATTAATGAATTGCTTGCAGGCCACTATCTGTCTGTCTGTGATGCAATACCTAGGCAGAATGGAAAGAGTTAATGGTAAGCTTACTGGAATTGCTGGATCCATTCCTTTAAAGCAGACTTTTCAAGCATAACATCTTTTAAAACGGAATTTGCTTGGTTCCTTTTAATTTTCAATGAAAAAACTCCAGGGAAATGATGGGTGTGTTGGTATGCCGCAGTCAGCACTTCTTCAACGTTTTCATTCTGTGGACTGAATGAAATGAAGGATTTTTCACACAGCCACCTCCCCGTCCAGCTTCAAACTGCTCCAGTCGGAGGAAGGGCTCCTTGGACCACTGGCCAGATGCCTCTTCCCTTGCCATGCCTCCAACGTGCCCCCACAGCAGGGTCTGAGGATGATGGCCCAGGAGCCGGAGGATGCCAGTTGGATGCCATCCAGGAATGGCTCCAGGCCAGTGGAATCCTGAGACAGCCAGTTAAGGTGGCTAAGTTACCAGAGCAACTCAAAACTGGAGCAGGACTGAGGCTCTAGCTCTCTGAATTGTTACAGCCCCTAGCACACTTTGGATGACAGATAAGTGTGGCTATTGTTTTATATTATTTAACATGGTTTCCATTGAAAAGTCAGGATACCACGGTTTCCCCTCTGCACAGAACAGTGGTATCTCAGAACTACTCATACATGTTGGCATTTTACTGACAACTACTGCAGGTGAATCCAATAACCTATAAAGGCCTATGAACATAACAAAAACTATAATATTTCTCTCTAACATCTTTTAGAGCCATTTGAATCACACTTGTATTTCATTAGGTGAAATCCTGGCTTTATTTACTTTAATTTCATCCTTTATGTTCAATACACTTCCGGCTCTCCAGTCACAATTTAGCAAAGAACTTAAGCATGTGCTTATAGCCCTTAGGCTCCAGTCCTTCAAACACTTACACATGTGCTTAAGTGAATAATCCCATTTGCCTGTAGAAATCCCAAATGGGACTATATACATTAGTAAAGTTAAGCACATATTTAAGTGTTTACAGGATTGGGGCCTTAAGTACCTCTGTGTAGAACTGAATGGAGGATGACAATTCTTGTAACAACTTTTGAGGTTTCAAAAATTTGTTTTCATTCTGCATTGGAACAAACTCCAAATTTTTTTAAACATTTTTACGAAATAGCCATTTTGTGCTCTGAAAGGTCAGATTCTCAGTTCTGGTCTCTTTCTCTCTGTCTCTGGGCTGCAGTGACCAGAGAGCCCTAGAAACCTTCTGGATGAAATTTCCATTGAAACTGATTCATCTCAGTGAAAATACGTTTTGCCAGAAATATTCCGACCAGTTCTACCTACCCATCTGTCATACCTACCCATCTGCCAAAACGGCCTGTAAATGTAAATGCAAATGCTATTAGCCCCTCACCTCTACTTTTCCAGTCTCACGTTGCAATGCTCACATATTCCTTGACATGGTAATCCAAGCAAAATTATTCTTCTCTCCCGTCCCCCTCCCAGTATATTTAGTCAAACTTTCCCTTCTCAGTGGAAGAAAATGTGAAACAGTTAAAATAAGTTAAAAAACATTAAAGAAAGTAACATCTGTCCTCACTTTTTATATTTTCCCCCTTTTCCATTGGGGAAAAACATGAAAAAATGAAATTGTGAAAAATCCAGTAATTTTATTTATTTGTTTGTTTCAACCTTTTTCCACTGGAAAAGTGGGGAGAAGGGGTCCCTAAATAGTGAGAGAACGGAAAAACAAAATCACTCTTTTAATAATAGAAAATTGTTTTGTTTCATTACATTTTCCATTAAAATGAGAAATTTCTACAAAAATGAAAAATTCCCCCCCTCCAAATTGTTCTATTTTGTCAAAAAGGCATTTTTTGTCAAAATGTTTTAAAAAGAAAAAGCTTTGACCAACTGTAGCTTTAAATTTCCACCAGTTCTACACATGTTCAAGTTTTAGTTTATTTATCATCTCTCTTGTCTGCCAGCTTTAAATGAGTCACTGTATTTTAGTTTGGTCATTCCTTCCCTCTTCTATTAGCAGTACATGTTTTTTAACATGAGATCTTTGAACTGTCCCTTTTGACACTTTTGGCTGTTTCTTCTGTCTTGTATTTTTTCCAGTTGAATTATCTTACTTGTGCCTTAATTATTCTGTCCCTTAGGATTCTCTTGTCATCTTGCACAATTCCTCTCTTTGTTATATGCCCATGAGAATACATCATTCTGCAAAATTTCCTTTCTTGAAACCTAACAGGCTGCAAATGTCTTGATGTAGGCAGTTTAGATGGCATACGCAGTTACACTTTGGATACAAATATTTAATTAGAGTAATAATTTGTGTGAAGTTCAGTCTGTAATCTGCTTGTCATTACATAGGACCAAAATGTTCAATTAAATGGAAAATGAAGTATTGTGATAAGATTTTCTTTCTAAACCATTTCTTCCTAGACCAATGGTTCTCAACCAGGGGTACATGTACCCCTGACGGTATGCAGAGGTCTTCCGGGGGTAGATCAACTCATCTAGATATTTGCCTAGTTTTACAACGGGTTACATAAAAAGCACTAGTGAAGTCAGTACAAGCTAAAATTTCATACAATGACTTGTTTATACTGCTCTATATGCTATACACTGAAATGTAAGTACAATATTTATATTCTAATTGATTTATTTTATAATTATATGGTAAAAATGAGAAAGTCAGCAATGTTTCAGTAATAGTGTGCTTGTACAAAATACATTAGTATTTTTATGTCTGATTTTGTAAGTAAGTAGTTTTTAAGTGAGGTGTAACAAGACAAATCAGGCTCCTGGATGGGGTAGAGTAGTCTGGAAAGGTTGAGAGCAACTGCGGTAGACAGCTTACGTATTGTCAGGATGACACAAACATCACCAGCATGGAATATTTCCAGATATACAATTGAAAATACTTTAATAAATCCACAATCTCATGACTCTTGATAAGGCTTTCTTATCAACTGCCCAAGTACAAGAGTAATGCAGTGTATTCCCTAAAGCTCAATTACCATGTATGAAAGTTCTTAACAACTGGAAATACACCAGTGTACATAAAACTCAATCCTGAAGAAAGCAGCAGTCCGATATTAATGGACAAAGACTGCACTAATGCCATGATACAACTCTTTGTGATGTTACTAAAGATTTTATTTCAGAACTATTTTTATTAAGTGATAGTCCACATTAAACTCTTGGCAATGGCAGCCACATATTCCACACACTAAATGTTGGAAAATACCTGTTATGGGGGCAAGAGGTTAAGAGTTGACAGAATTTGATTTAAGATGTGTTTTAATTATATGTTACCTTGCTAGTAATAATGTTAAATATTTTCACACCATGATAGATCTTGGGATCAAGGAGACAGTCATATTTAATTATTCTTTTGCATTCTCTGCTAAACTGAAAGCTGCACAATTAGTACAGCTTTACCTTACATTCTACTTTGAGTATGTAACTGGTGAATGCATTTCCAAGGTTCCCCTCTATGCCAATCCAGAGAGAATATGAATTGTTACAGCCCGCAGCTCAAGAGCCTTTATTACTTAGCTCATGCTTTTAGCTCTGGAGGTCCTAGGTTCAGTTCCTAGAATGTCAGCCAAGAAGGCAGCCATCCCATGTATACACTAGAAACAGACAAAGGGAAACCACAACAACAAAAATAATGGCTCTTCTTGCTTATCCAAATGGCTAGAATACAATGAAACTCCCAGAATATTCTAATTCTAATATTCTTTTGCAATACATTTGTTTTAATTCATTTTATATTCTTTGGATCAGTCATTTCTTAAGATAAAGTTGAATAAATATGTCTTAAAATGAATTAGTTGACATTTCAGTGACTATCAGGATGCTGGCAAGGGCAGTGGGGACCAAGGGTCAGAGTAGGATCAAACTTGAAGCCAAGATTAGCAGAGAAGTTCATAATCAAGTTCCAGGCCAGGGTCAATACCAAGAATCAGAAACCAAGTCAGGTTTTAGGGTCCAGGTCAGGAAATGAGGTCCAAATCAAGACAAGGTCTCAGCCAGACATTCAAGACCAAAGAGCATGAATAGTCAAGGCAGCTACAAAAGAGCTGCACACTATTGTCTAGACACTTTCTGGAAAGTCCCTTTGGATTTATATAGGTTGGGGAGCCAATCAGGAGCAATGAGGCTGCTATGTGTTGGACCCCATCAAAGTGGGACTTCTCTTGGTCTGTGTCCACAGCAGGTAATGGAGCACAAGCAGCTCACAGCTGCTGCCAGGTGGCAGTGCAGAGATGTTTGCTGCCTGGCAACTCTATGGAAGGAGAGCCACTGGGCCCTACAGAATACATATGGGGATCTATTAACGACAGGGAGTGCAAAATGAAAACTATAATAATAAATTCTAATTTGAAAAGACACAATTTATTGTAATTTATGCAATGCCACATCTCTGATTTCCATATAAGACTTATTAAACTTGCTGCAAGCTTAAAGGCAGCAGTGGAAACTGTGAATACATCCTCTGTCAAATGCTATCAATACTGAATGAAAAGCCCTTAAGAAAATATTGAAATTCATAGAATGCAATGCAATGATTTTTATTTTACCCACAATATCTCTGCCTATTGACTATTGTTTTAATACCAAGAAATCAATAAACCTACTGAAGTCGAAGTATCTTATTTGGAATTACCTCCACTTACCTCGCGTCCTCGCAGCGCGGGATCGACGGCCGCGGCTCCCCCGTCGACTCCTCTACCTCCGCTCGCCCTGCTGGAGTTCCGGAGTCGATGGGAGCGTGTTCGGGGATCGATATATCGTGTCCAGACGAGACGCGATATATTGATCCCCGATATATCGATTGCTACCCGCTGCCCCAGCCTAGAGTCCACACCCTGCACCCAACTCCCTCCCAGAGCCCACATCCCCTCCCGCATCCAAACTCCCTCCCAGAGCCCGCACCCCACACCACCTCCTGCACCCAAACTCCCTTCCAGAGCCTTCACCCCCACTCCCTCTTACACCCCAACTCCCTGCCCCAGCCTGGTGAAAGTGAGTGAGGGTGGGGGAGAGTGAGCGACAGAGGGAGGGGGGATGAAGTGAGCAGAGGGTAGGGCCTCGAAGAAGGGGTGTGACAGGGGCATGACCTCAGGGAAGGGGTGGGGCAGGGACAAGTGACTTTTGGTTTGCACACTTAGACAGTTGGCAACCCTATCGGGTGGGCATGTGGAAGCCCTGGCTGTGCTGGAAGAGCACACCCCGCAGCGCAGCCGGTGTAGTACAGGAAACTGCTCCCTGCAGGATGTGCTACTTATGGTGTATTGAACATGCTCACACGAACTGAGCATGCTCAGTATCATCTGCTGAAGCCACTGCCCTTCACCCTGCCCTTATTAGCCATGAGATTCTGCTGACTGCTTTTTACAGGAGCTAAAAAGGGGCAAAGGGGGAAAATCAGAGGAGAGGGGTGGCCAGGATCTAAGCAGGGGGCAAAAATTGACTGGTCGGGGAGGGTCAAGCAGCTGGAGGCAGGGTTAGGATAGGGGCTGAAGGCGAAATCAGGGATAGGGGCCAAAGGAGCCGGGGTTAAGCTCAGGGGTGAGATGCTGCCAGAGGGTCACAGAGGGCAAAACCCCGGCACAGGCAGGGGCAGAGGGGTAACAGTTACTCTGATGGACTGAGACACGAATGTTTGGCAAAAATCGGGTGGGGGGCAGAAGGGTTTTTTTATTTCCCCTCTCACAGACAGTACCTCTCAGCATGGGCTTCCCAGGGCTGGGTTCTTAAAGGCACAGGCATTCCAATGCCTTTTCTTAAAGGCACAGGCATCCAAATGCTTAGTCACTGAAGCTCCTCTTTGTCTGATTTCAGAGTAGCAGCCGTGTTAGTCTGATATTTATCATGTTATCTGTATGTATAAATATCTTCTTTCTGTGTGTTCCATTCTATGCATCCGATGAAGTGGGCTGTAGCCCACGAAAGCTTATGCTCAAATAAATTTGTTAGTCTCTAAGGTGCCACAAGTACTCCTGTTCTCTTTGTCTGGTGTAACCTACTGAGATGCTGCAGCAGGAGACTTAATTCAGTGAAACCGGGCCTTCCCTACACCCCCCCCTGAATTTCCCCAACACTCCCCAATTGTCAACTAGTTACATGCAGAGGTGCCAATTTAGTCATTGGTTGGAAATTTGAATTGAAATTGAAACATTAATACACATTTTAAAAGCATATACAATGTATGATAAAATATTTGTAACTGAAAAAGTATAATAGGTTTGAAAAGTATGAAGAAAGACTGGCTTCCTCACACAGCTGTTGTTTTTTCTGACAATGTTGGCACATTGGTTTTGGCAATGTTGGCCAATCTTTTAATTTAAAATTATGATTTGTAAGCAAGGTCTGAATGAGCTCTCCCCTGAATTTGACCAGGGGTGACCAGGACTGAATGTAGTATTCAAGATGTGAGCATACTGTGGATTTATATAATAAAAGTGGAGGAGTTTGGCTTGCTAGACTGATCAGCAAAGCCAATGCTGACAAACTATGTGAAAAGGCTGCAAAACACCGATCCTCTGGACTGCATCGACATGCAGAAAGCCTTATAAGCCAATCATTGTCAAAGCCAATTTTAGAAACACTTAATGAAGCTGTTAAGAATGCTGGACACACAACATAGTTTATGCAAACAAACATGGTTGTCACATCATACTTTCTCTTTAAGCAAGAGATACCACACACTATAAACTGGAGGCCAATGTTAAGTGTATTGTCATTTGTTAATCCTGAAGTTGGACACTGGTTCCAAGCAAGACAGGCAAATGCTCACTATCTTTCTGCAAGAAACTCAACTGACTGGTTAGAAGCATGCAGTGCAACAGTGAAAGACTCAGCAGTTGAAAAAGTGAAGAACTCTCTCACCGCATTCAGAAAATGTGCATACACGGCTGATGAATGTACCGATGCAAATGGGTGTCAAGTATTAAGTCACTGCATATGTTATCTTGATATCAGTGGTAGGTCAGTAGATGAATTTGTAGATGTTCAGTTATAGAAGACATCTGCTGCATCTATGACAACCCACAGCTTAGAAGAGTTAAATGCTTGTCAATTGAACCCCAAACAGATTGCTGCTTGTGCATTTGATAGAGCTGCAAACTTCTCTGGAAGACATAGTGGAATACAAACTTTGCTCAGAGAAAAGTATAAATCTAATCTCTCCAATACACACCGCAGAGGCCATCTACTTCAACTAGCACTAGTACACACTGCAGAATCTTCAAAAGGCATTTTAAAATCTATAAATTTAATGTCTTCATTATACTCTTTTTCAGCAAGAGTCCAAAAGAAATGAACATCTTAGAAAATATAGAAGATACATTGGGACAGAAGTTCAAATTAGTCCAACCTGGGAAAATCCACTGGCTTTCTCATGAGCGATCCTTGACTGTTGTCTTAAAATTACTGCAACCATTATTATTGGCTTTGGGAAATATCTACTGAGATGGGACGGATCTAAGTAGTGAGGCCGGTGGACTACTTTTGCTACTACTTTCAGAGAAGACAATCACCATTCTCTCTTGTAAGTCTACTGTTGAAACCACTTGGGCCATTAAACAATGCCATCCAGGCATCTGCTACAACAGTAGTAGTTCTCTGTCCAGCACTGGAAGCTACACTTGGATCAATCAGAGAGAGATCCATTGAAAACATACTGGAAGAAGCGAAGACTTCAGTTCAGAAGTTGACCAATTAGGGCACTTATATTAACTCCTTAAATGAAGAAGACAAAAAGTGTTTGTTAAGCCAACTGAAAAAGTAAAGTACACTGACTTGGTTCTTACATCTCTACAACAACAACTTTTGGATTCCATCAACCTCTACGTAGCTTTTACAGATGCCTGTCTTATAAAACAGGGACAATTGCGTGGAGTGAGGCACAACCAACAATGGGGCTGCCATGTGATCCAGACAGAATAGAGAATTTGAACACAGAGTAGAATATCATACGATGAAAGAATGTAGATTTGACTTCTTCTTTATCATCACTAGTGGTTTGACCCAATTTTTGTGCTATGTTTCCTGGGATGAAAGAAGAAGGAATTCATCTCTTTCTATTCCCAGTCACAATAGCTACAGTTGTGCATTCTTTTTCCTCATTGAATAGGATTTTGTCTTCTGAAAGAAGTCGCCTTCTGCCTGATCATGAGCATATCATGAAGGACTGGAAGTACCTCACACATGAGAACCTACCAGAAATGAACGCACTGCATTCGAGAAGTTAATTAACAGAGTTGTGCAAAATTACAAGAAGAAACCAAGAAGGATGTACATAGAGTGCTTCATAGTAGGCTTGTATAGCCAACCTTAATTTGTGTGATGATTTAAAAACATGAGTTAAATCTATAAATTGGTCATGAAACATTTTTCAGTTTTTACTAGGTGGGCTGTATGGCACCATTTTCCCTATCAGTCTCACCCCTCATCAGTCCTCACCCCTGCCCCTGTATTTTTGAACACACCCCTAATTTCAATTTCTGTGGAAACCACTGCAGTGAAATATTTTTTCTGTGCAATACTTGTTTATATCACATTCTGTCAGCTGCAGTATTCAGCATCAATTATCCTCCTAATGTAAATAGCAGGGTAGATTTGTTTATTTCACGAGGCTGCTTTGCTGGCTCATTTGTTCGTGGGTGAAGCCTGAACTTCTAAAGAGCTATTCACCTCACCAAAAACACCATGTCAGTTTTTCAATAGAACTCTTTGCTGCCCCACTAAGATTTGTCTGAGTTTGAGATCCTCAGTAGCAACAGTTATAATCAACCTCTGTCACGTTTCATAGAGATCATGAGCACTTTACCAACTGCAGGCTCAGTTATGGCTCTAAAGCTTGAGCAATGGGGTGGAGGAGGAGTAGGTGGTACATCTACAAGCAATGGTGGTAGGAGGGGTGTTTGTGCTGGTGGAAGCCAGGGGAAGCCCGGGGCCATCAGGAGCACTGGGGAGTGAGGGTTTCCCTCACCAGTGCAGAATAGGTGTAGCAGCATACACTCCACACAGCACATGGCTCCTCTGGGGTGCTCAGTATAGCTGGCAGTGCCTTCTGTCCCTACCCATTTGCCATCAGCGTATTTAGGCAGCAGCAATGTTATGGCTTTTGCATGCATGGGAGTGTTTGGGGGAAGGAAAGGACTTTTTGGTTCTCTTCTCACCTCCACCACCATTAATGCCTCTGTGTGATGGCAGCCATATTTTGACCCTGTAATAAATAGATAGGAACTCCTTCTGCCAGGAAAAATGTCAGGTGAGCATAGATGGCCCTCAGTAAAGGAAATAGGAAATGAAAAATACTTCTCTCTCCTTTCTACCCAGCCCCCCGAGAATAAAATATTCCTGCATTGAGTCCGACGTCAAAATCTATTTCTGAATAAGCCCTTTCATCTCCAGTGAGATATTATCCCAGGAGCTTGCTGGAATCTATGCTCCCTTTGATCAGAAATCTTTCTCAGTCAAGGCAACAGGACAAGTGCATTGCTGCCTGTGCTACCTGCTGAGTTGATGAACTCTAATGGTCAGACATCACACCAGCATAGAAGTATATATTGAAGGTGAATCCTAAGGAAATTAAAAGTTTAAATTATCCTCCACATGTCCAGGGTCCCCCTACAATGAATCCAGGCAGGGTTGTTTGGAAGCCAAACACTTTATGCTTCCATTCCACACCACTGTCAAGTTTTAGAAAATTAGGACAAGTCAGCAAATAAGAACAAACTTATGTTCTTGGTGCTGATGGGGGACTTCAACTACTAAGACATCTGTTTGGAAAATAACACAGCAGGGCACAGATTATCCAACAAGTTCTTGGAATGTATTGGGGACAAATTTTAATTTCAGAAGGTGGAGAAAGCTACTAGGGGAGAGGCTGTTCTAGATTTGATTTTGACAAATAGGGAGGAACAGGTTGAGAATTTGAAAGTGGAAGGCAGCTTTGGTGGAAGTGATCATGAAATGATAGAGTTCATAATTCTAAGGAATGGTAGTAGGGAGAACAGCAAAATAAAGATAATGGATTTCAAGAAGGCAGACTTTAGCAAACTCAGGGAGTTGGTAGGTAAGATACCATGGGAAGCAAGTCTAAGGGGAAAAACAATTGCAGACAGTTGACAGTTTTCTAAAGAGACATTATTAAGAGCATGAGAGCAAACTATCCCACTGCGTAGGAAAGATAGGAAGTATGGCAAGAGACCACCCTGGCTTAACCAGGAGATTGTCAATGATCTAAAAATCAAAGAAGAGTCCTACAAAAAGTGGAAACTAGGTCAAATTACAAAGGATTAATATAAACAAATAACACAAGTATATAGGGACAAAATTAGAAAGGCCAAGGCACAAAACGAGATCAAACTAGATAGAGACATAAAGGGTAACAAGAAAACATTCTACAAATAGAAGCAAGAGGAAGACCAAGGACAGAGTAGGCCTGTTACTCGATGAGGGGGGAAAAACAATAACAGAAAATGTGGAAATGGCAGAGGTGCTCAATGACTTCTTTGTTTCGGTTTTCACCAAGAAGGTTGGTGGTGATTGGACATCTAACATAGTGAATGCCAGTGAAAATGAGGTAGGATTAGAGGCAAAAATAGGAAAAGAACAAGTTAAAAATTACTTAGTCAAATTAGATGTCTTCAAGTCATCAGGGCCTGACGAAATGCATCCTAGAATACTCAAGGAGCTGACTGAGGAGATATCTGAGCCATTGGCAATTATTTTTGGAAGACGGGAGAGATTCCAGAAGACTTGAAAAGGGCAATTATAGTGCCAATCTGGGGAATTACAGATTAGTCATCTTAATTTACCCAGAAAGATAATGGAGCAAATAATTGCTCAATCAATTTGCAAACATCTAGAAGAAAATAAGGTGATAAGTAACAGTCAGCATGAATTTGTCAAGAACAAATAGTGTCAGACCAACCTGTGGGGAAGTGGTAGATGTGGTATATCTTGACTTTAGTAAGGCTTCTGATACTGTCTCGCATGACCTTCTCATAAACAAACTATGGAAATACAACCTAGATGGAGCTACTATAAGGTGGGTAAATACCTGGTTGGAAAATAGTTCCCAGAGAGTAGTTATCAATGGTTCACAGTCATGCTGGAAGGGCATAACTAGTGGGGTCATCAGTTCTGGGTCCAGTTCTGTTCAATATCTTCATCAATGATTTAGAGAATGGCATGGAGAGTACACTTATAAAGTTTGTGGATGATACCAAGCTGGGAGGAGTTGCACGTGCTTTGGAGGATAGGATTAAAATTCAAAATGATCTGGACAAATTGGAGAAATGATCTAAAGTAAATAGGATGAAATTCAATAAGGACAAATGCAAAGTACTCTCCTTAGGAAGGAACAATCAGTTGCACACATACAAAATAGGAAATGACTGCCTAGGAATGAGTACTGCGGAAAGAGATCTGGGGGTCATAGTGGACCACAAATTAAATATGAGTCAACAGTGTAACACTGTTGCAAAAAAAGCAAACATCATTCTGAGATGTATTAGAAGGAGTGTTGTAAGTAAGACATGAGAAGTAATTCATCTACTCTATTCCACGCTGATTAGGCCTCAACTGGAGTATTGTGTCTAGTTCTGGACGCCACATTTCAGGAAAGATGTGGACAAATTGGAGAAGGTCCAGAGAAGAGCAACAAAAATTATTAAAGGTCTAGAAAACATGACCTCTGAGGGAAGACTGAAACATGATAACAGTTTTCAAGTACTGGTACATACAAGGTTGTTATAAGGAGGAGGGAGAAAAATTGTTCTTCTTAAGCACTGAGGCTAGGACAAGAAGCAATGGGCTTAAATTGCAGCAAGGGAGGTTTAGTTGGACATTAGGAAAAACTTCCTAACTGTCAGGGTGGTTAAGCACTGGAATAAATTGCCTAGGGAGGTTCTGGATTCTCCATCATTGGCGATGATTTTTAAGAGCAGGTTAGACAAACACCTGTCAGGAATGGTCTAGTTAATACTTAGTCCTGCCATGAGTGCAAGGGACAAACTGCTATCTGTAGGAATTTGCTACATCAGATAGCCATTTTTTCCAATAGCAGTTTTCTACAATCTATTACATATCAGTAACTGCTATAGGTAGCATATTCCTACAGGGAGAAGTTTCCTATACTACACCTGCAGCTCACTGGGCAATAGCCAGCGCTGGTGCAGCACCGCCCAAATGTCAGGTGGAACACATCCGCGCGGGCACAGTTTGTGCATACGTGGGGGCCCAATGACTGTTCTGCCATGGGGCCCGGAATTGCTGTCGGCAGGCCTGGGGACAGCAGAGAGAGATAGCTGCTGCTTCCTAGGTCAGGGCTGCAAAGCTGGCAGCCTCAGGCAGTGCAGCTGGTGAGCTGGTTCCTGCAGGTGGGAAGGGGCCTTCTTCTGCCTTCTTGTGGTGAGGGCAGAGCTCCTCTGTTTGTAAAGTGCTCTAGCCTCTTTTAAGAGCACTTATAGCAGTGGTTCTCAACCAGTGGTGTGCGTATCCCTGGGGGTACACAGAGGTCTTCCAGGGGGTACATCGACTCATCTAGAGATTTGCCTAGTTTTACAACAAGCTACATAGAAAGCACTAGCAAAGTCAGTACAAATTAAAATGTCATAGAGACAATGACTTGTTTATACTGCTCTATATACTATACATTGAAATGTAAGTACAATATTTATATTCCAATTGATTTATTTTATAATTATATGGTAAAAATGAGAAAGTCAGCAATTTTTCAGTAACAGTGTGCTTGTACAAAATACTTTCGTATTTTTATGTCTGTTTCTGTAAGCAAGTAGTTTTTAAGGTGAGGTGAAACTTGGGGTATGGAAGACAAATCAGACTCCTGAAAGGGGTACAGTAGTCTGGTAAGGTTGAGAGCCAATGGCTTTTAGAATGTGTTGTTTCTGTGGGTCATTCCTGCCCTTTGTCTGTTGCTGCAGAGAGAGAAGGAAGCATGGAATGATGCACATGAGACAAAATTCGAACTGTTGTTTAAAGGCACACTTGGAAATCTCATGGACTTGGAGTAACTGCTTGTGAATTTAATGTTGGTTTGATATCAATTTTAACACCCTGTAGTGTATAGTGCATATTTTAGCTAGCTGAAGTTTATTTCATTTTTCAATACAAAATGGCTTGTTGGTCAAAATGAAAATTTCCATGGGAAAATGTCTGTTTTTTTACTAATTTAGGGGGGATTTTCATCCAAAACCCCCAAAACTATTTCCCCCCCTCCACTTTTCAGTAATTCTGTAATTCTAGTATTAAAAATGTTTTGCCTGACCAACGGAAGGTAAACTTTGAGAAACTGCCAGCACTCCTGAACTCCTTTTTCCCTTAGATTTTCTTCCCATGGGATCTTACTTACAAGTTCTGAATTTGTTTACTCCTTTTATCTTTACCCAGGGGACATTCAACTGGCCTGACTCTCACCTGCTTCTGGACCTCAGAAAAAGTTCTTGATGTATAATGCAACACATCCTCCCTTTTCATCCTGCTTGTCCTTCCTGAACAAGCTGCATCCCTATATACCAATATTCCAATTATGAGACTTATCCTACCAAGTCTCTATGATGCAAATTAAGTCATAATTTAGCATTTGTAATACTTACAGTTCTTTGTCTTATTTCCCCACTGATTTCCCTCTTGTTGCTCCTATGACCCTATTGTAATTTTCCATGTACTACTAGCCCCCAACATCTAGACCTCTGTTAAGGTCACCTTTATTTTGTGCTTACCTGTGGGCTTTTGTCACCTGCCCAGTTTGAACCTAGTTAAAAACCCTCCTCACTTGTTTGGTGAATGAAGATGCTTTTCCTCTTCTTGGTCAGGTGGACCACATATCTTCCCAGAAGACCTTCTTCCCAGAACAGCATCCCATGGTTGAGGAAGCCAAAGCCCTCCCATCAACACCATCTGTACAGCTGTGCATTCATCTCCAAGATGCATGTGTCCTTGCCTGAGACCTTACCTTCAGCCAGGAGGATGGATGAGAGCACAGCCTGCTCCCCCGACCCCTACACCCTTGCTCCTAGAGCCCTGTAGAGGTTGCAGTTTTGCTTACTCTGGTGATTTCTATTGTGAGTCTCATGCTATTTGGTGTTTTACTTAAAGCCTCAGCTCCTGGTGATGAGCGATTAGATGAACATCTGAGCATTCCTTTTTTTTAAAAAGTAACTTTCTAACCCTCATAAAAGGTAACCTGAGTGAAACCTAAAGACTCAAAAAACCAGAAGACAAATGAAAAGAGCCCAACATTTTCTTTTAATGTCATGATTTTTAAACCAATCTCATTATTTTTAGGGCTTGACTCATGATTTTGAAGGTATGGGATTGGCCACACTGTGACTCATAACGTGATACATTGCCTTACAGCCATATGCTGGTACTGCTCTCTTACCTCAGAGTCAGTAACCAACACTTTTATTTCATATGGACCTAGCAAGTTCCAAAATCTTTGAACCAGCTGCAAATGTCTGACTAATTAAAGGTAAAATAATTAGCCATAATTAGTTCTGACTGAAGTACCCGGTCTCTAAATTAAATGCCAAACCACTTATATCTGGGCCAAATCCCAAGCCTGCTAAAGTCATTGGGGAGTCTCTCCATTGACTTCAATGAGCTCTGGATCAGGACCTGTAATTCTAGTATTAAAAGATCAAGCTTAAAGCACAAATCCATATTTTAGTTATCTCAGGTTCTAAGCAAAATGTCAAAAGGTCACTCCAAGGATTTGCCTTTGTATTTGTTTCCCTTGTAGTTTTAGCCTGTGACAGTTTTTAATATAGCTATACAATTATATATATAAATATATATTTACATATGTCACAGGCTAAAACCTCATAGGAAACAAAAATATATATTTTGAAGAAAATGATTGAACCACGATTCTGGGGGTGGGCATCGGGATTGGCAGACATAATTACAACTGAGAGGAAATAAAATATATGAAAACAAAATGTTACCATACATTACACTGAAACTGAAAACCTAAGCTGTTATTATGGGTAATCCAGAGAACAGTGTGATATAGACAAGTTGGAAGTCAGCATAACAGAGGCATCTGATTCTAATAATTCAAACAAAAAAACAAAAAATGACTAACTATAGTGAAGGTTGACTTGATTCATTCTCATCCAAATATGACTTAATTACCCACTGGAACTGCAGGACTTCAATTCAGTTTACGACTTTTTGATGCACTATGTGCTAATGAGCAGAAAGCAAGGTGGTTTTAAAGAGTTGTGATCACAGTTTAGGTCATGAACTGATCTCTATATTTCCTAGGCGTGGTGACTTTCTGACCATTTCAATTCACCTCTACTTTCTTAGTTTAAGGGTATGTTTGTGTTGCAGCTAAAGGTATGAATGACAACTCATGTAGACTTACCCACGTTAGCTATACTCTAGCTATCTTGATAAACATAGAAGTGAGGACCATGGTGAGGGCTTCAGTGCTGGATGCAGGAGTGAGTATGTATCAGGGCGGGTGGAGGGGGGTCAGATGGACTTGTACAGCCCACTCTGAAGTCAATGTCTTGGCATTCTCACTTCTATTTTTTGGGTGCTAGCCAGAGTGCAGATAGCACAGATACATCTACACAAGCTGCCATTCATTCCCCTGCTTCAGTATAGATGTACTCTAAGGGTTTGTCATAAATTAATTGTTTCTCAGGTTAAATTTTGTATTGATTGATTAAATTGTCTGTAAACCTGATTCACAGGTTTCTTTTAATATAGGGTGATTGTTTGCCCATGAGTATATAATCTGATTTTGTCTCTGGTTAGTAAAACATTTTCTTTTCACATAAATGTACAAATTTAAAAGTCATGCTACATGGAAAGAGTAAAACTCATATTTTCCTTGCATTATATAGACAAAGATATGCAAAGTGAGAGAAGACATTTATGAGAATGTTTAAAAGCCAAGGTAACGAAAGCTGACTTTCAAAATACAGTAGAACCTCAGAGTTACGAACACCTCGGGAATGGAGGTCGTTCGTAACTCTGAAATGTTCGTAGATCTGAACAAAACATTATGGTTGTTCTTTCACATGTTTACAACTGAACATTGACTTAATACAGCTTTGAAACTTTACTATGCAGAAGAAAAATGCTGCTTTTAACTATTTTAATTTAAATGAAACAAGCAGAGAAACAGTTTCCTTATCTTGTCAAATCTTTTTTTTTTTTTAACTTTCCCTTTTTTTAAGCAGTTTACGTTTAACACAGTACTGTACTGTTTTTGGCTTGTTGTAGTTGGGTTTGGGGTTGTTGTTGTTGTTGTTGTTTTGTCTCTGCTGCTGCCTGATTGTGTACTTCCAATTCCAAATGAGGTGTGTAGTTGACTGGTCAGTTTATAACTCTGAAGTTCTACTGTACAGAAGAAACTGATCAGCAGGAAGCTTCATGGATTTCAGTTTTTCTCTAAGGCTTTGATTCTGCAAGCATTTGTACATGTGCCTACTAAAGCTGATCAGAGAAACCTAGATGAAACTATATTCCATAGGAAAATGCAATTCTTTCATACCTGAAAAATTTTGTGAAATTGGGTTGAGTTTTCCAGGATATTTTTTCATAAGAAAACCAGAAAACATTGTCATTTTTAGAACAAAACACTTAGATTTTCATTTTAAATTACTTTTTGTTTTGAATTTTGTTTAATTTTGTTTTCTAATACAAAGCTTTGAACTATTTCATTTTGATTTTGACGTTTTAATATACCTGAAACAAAAATTTTGGAATTTTCGTTCAGAGAATTTTGCAGTGTTTGGGTTTTGTTCCTATTTGGAACACAGTCAAATTTCAAAATCCTTTATAAAACAGAACTTCCATCCTCATACAGTTCTAGTGCTTACCTCTATGCCTGTGAGTAGTCTTACTGAAGTCAACAGAACTACTCATTTGCATAAAGTTAATTGTAGCTGCCATCTCAAGTAAACAAAGGTCACCAAACTCTGACCAGAACAGGCACTCAGATGCAATGGTGACATGCATAGCATAAGGATACAAATAGGAGAGAATTATGACAGTATGTTTCCCAATTAATTTCACTGCAACAAGGTTACATTTTACAACACTTACACTGTTATATCAATTTAGTAATAGATTTTAATTAATGGAATGCAATTCAGGGAGTTCATGGAATTTTAAAACTTGTGTGGGAAAATCATTTTTTCTGAATTTTATTTTTCTTCATATTCTCTTATAAAAATATTACACTTTCTCAGTTTCTAATGTAACAGCTAGAAATGAGTGAGGTCAAAAGTTTCAAGACAAAGTTAGGCAACCAGTCTTTGGGTGTCTGTTTTAGCATTGGGTCAGTTCATCTATTTATTAATCTGAAGGCAGATGCTTTCAATTGTTACAAGGGGAGAAGAGTTCTTCAAAACACTTCTCTGTTCACACCAGCAACATCTCAGTCTTGTCTGGGTTTTACATCAGCCAGGCTCTGATTGCAGCTAGGTACTGAGGAAGCTGGAAGATGGTATTATTTACACTAAATGCAAAGATGGTGTAGAACCACACCATTTCTGAGCCACTTGTACCAGTGGAAGAGGAGGCAGAGTTTCCTCCTGAATTGATCAAAAATAAAGTTAATTATGCATGTAACTCTCTTAACACATAGTATGAGACTTTCATTTCATGACTATATAGCAATAATAGAAACATCTAAAGAGCCCCAGCACTGAACATCTGGTTCAGGGGCTGCAATGAAGCCCAAATTGCTCCTGTTCCAGCACTACCTTTAAACATAGGAATTTTTTTTTTTTTTTTTTTTTTGGCAAACCAACAGGTCAAATTGCACATAGAACACAGGGAGACTAGGCCAAAAACCTAGTTGAAACAGCTATTCAGCAGATGACTTTCAGTGCATTGTACATCCAAGGACACAGACAATTAGTTTTAGAATATTTTGCTTAGAGATATGCCATTTGTGTTGCTATCGTTAAGGGCCTGTCAGTATTCCAATAATAAATCTTGGCTTTCCTGAGGTTGTAATTTTAACAGCCCACTCTGGCCTGACCTTGACAAACAGTGTAACTTTTTTGCAAACAAAAGCAAAGTCAATTTAGGTAATTGAGACTAATTTGTTTAATTGCTGAAGGGTTCCTTGGTACTGAGGTGTAGTTTGTTGTCTTATACCTCAAAACCAGATTTCATGTTCAACATACACTTTTTCAGTCCATACCTACAATTGGCTCAATTGCATTTTCATTGAAGTCAATAGCAAAAATTCCATTGATTTCACTTTGAGTAGGACTGAGCCCATGTGGGATAAAGACCTTTGGCATTAACAAAGCAAAACAAAAACAGACAGATTTTAAGATTTAAGAACCTTTACCTCATTTTGGCCACCTCTTTATCAGCAACAGAAACACACCCTCACTACCAGTTGGAGTTGTGTATATGTAAACAGTTTCTGGGAAGTGAATTCTCACCAGGATACCGCAGTGTCAAAGGAGAGGTGGAACAGTGATTCAAAATAAAAAGATATGGCAGCTTCTTAACTCCACTTGGTCTGATCCTCTGTGTCTTAAATTGCATCTGCTTTGGAATGTTCATCAGTTCTGTTCACCCCAAGTTTTTGATGAGCTTGGTAGGGACAAGTAAATGAGGGGGAAATGATTCAAACTCAGGTGCCTGGAGCCCCTTTGGGTAAAAAAATATAAAATTTAAAAGATTATTATGGTTACAGCAATAAAAATAATAATAATAAATAAAACAGCTGAGTAGCCAGAAATTTGAATGCTAATACATGTTCATGATCCCAGTAAACAACTTGCTACTGTAAATTAAATCAGTGCTGTATATCTTGATTTATAGCTACATATTGTCCCTCCTAGCCTTCCTTATATTGTCTTCCTGTCCTTAATATTAACTCCTTTCTAACTTCTCTGTGGTCTAAACTTTCCTTTTCACACTGATTCTCCTCAGCCTACTATGTAATAGCCTTCAAAGATGGTGATAATTACCCTTAGTACTTAAAAACTACATAACCCTGTCAAAGGGCTGAAGAAAGTAACCAAGTCTCCAATTTTGCACATATTTAAACCTGTGTGTAACTTCCCGGTATGCTTGAAGCCCATTGGAAAGCGCATGGAAAGCCTCCTATTGACTTCAATGGGCTTTTGATCAGAACCTATGTGAGTAGTCCCATTGAAGTCAATAGGACTGATTAGGTGAGTGAAGTTAAGCATGTGTTTAAGTGTTTGTAGGATCAAGGCCTAAATCTATTCTTACAGAAACACTTATTTTAAAGAATAAATTGTTTGCTGGATTGTGGCAGGGAAGGAGTTATGCCATATTTACAGACTTTATATTGTTGAATTGATATAATTACTAGATGGTTTTATATATACTTGAAAAAAAAGAGGGTTATGACCTGTTCTGCAACTCTTGTTCTTCAAGATGTGTTACACATGTCCATTCCACCCTTGGTCTCTTGGTGTCTTGGAAAAAAACCTTTTAGTTTTAAAGAACATCTATAAAAGAAAGTTCTCATAAGACATCCAAGTACTGGAACCAAGCCCCTCTTCCCTCAAAATGTGTGTCATGTGCCAATAACCATAATTAGTCACACATGTCAATCTGCATTGAAATAATACATATTTTCCATATTGCATAGTATCACCACTGGTTTGTACATTAAACAGGCCAAATTCACAGTACAGAAAGTTGGGCCTGTCTACTGTTTAGAATTGTTGCTTGTAAATAACAGATCATGTTTATGTTATAGATCAAAGAATAAGCATGTTTCTTCCTGAACTTCCTAGATTTACATAGTTTAATTCACTCATAAATGCAATTTCTTCACCTCTAGTTCTCAGGGAGCCTAAACAATGAGATGCCCGATGTTTAATATCCCTTTGCTAATAACGTTTGAATAATGGTTTCGCCCTGTTTTGCTCAAAAGGGAGTAAATTTTACCTTAGGTCTTCCAAAGTTCGCAGAGCTGAGTTGCTCCTTCTGAGAACCCAAGGAACTCTCTGTGAACTGTGCTCTGTGCTCAGTATGCTAAGAATATTCACACATTGATATGAAAATATGCCTGGCCCTTAAGTATCTCTCTACAGATACAATCATGCAGTTTAAAATTTAGATAGCATTGCCTTAGAATGAAACAAAAAGGACAAAATAAATCCTTTCAACTGTATTTGGTTTTAATAGAAATACAACATTAAACTCTGACCCACGGTCTCCTGGTGTCCAAATTACTGTACAACAGATTTCAGCGGCACATTCGACTTCAGTCAAAGTTAAGGTATAGCCTGTATGCATGTCTCTTCCAAACCCTGCTCTTCAGAGTCTAATATCTTGGTTATTCCAAACCACATGAGGTTGAAACCTGAGGAAAGATGAAACAGCAAACACTGACCTAAACAGTTACCCAAAACTTTAACTACATCTTTCTTGAGATATGAAAAAGTGGTTGACTTCTCTTTTAGATATTTGCTACTTCCAGATTCTGGCTTGGACCAGAAGCAAAGTGTTAGAATCCCATGTAAAGGACCGCTCTAGATGTATTTCCAGCCCGACTGGAAGCAATAAATACCTCTATCTCACAGGTCTGCTCCCAGTCATGCCTTTATGATCCCTACAAGGTTTTCCCATAGGAAGGGATGATCAGGTCTTCTCTCCTTCTGACATTTCCATCCTGATTTTACAGCTCAGAGCATTAGATTCTGATCTCAGTTACACTGGTGTCAAGCCGGAGGAACTGCATTGTCCTAAATAAATGCAATCCCTCTGGCTTTACAGCGGTGTAACTGAGATCAAGATGACAGGTTTCAGAGTAATAGCCGTGTTAGTCTGTATCCGCAAAAAGGAACAGGAGTACTTGTGGCACCTTAGAGACTAACAAATTTATTGTAGCATAAGCTTTCGTGGGCTACAGCTCACTTCATCGGATGCATGCAGTGGAAAATACAGAAGGAAGATATATATATACACACATGAAACAATGGATCTTACCATACACATTATAAGGAGAGTGATCAGTTGTCAGCAGGAGAGAAAAAAAAAAAAAAAAAAAAAAAAAAAAAAGGTCTTTGTGGTGGTAATGAAAATGGCCCATCTCCAGCACTTGACAAGGAGATATAAGGAACTGTAGGGGGGGGGGGGGAAAGATAAGCATGGAGAAATAGTTTTACCTTGTGTAATGGCCCATCCACTCCCAGTCTTTATTCAAACCTGATTTGATGGTATCCAATTTGCAAATTAATTCCAATTCAGCAGTTTCTCGTTGGAGTCTGTTTTTGAAGTTTTTTTGTTTTAATATTGCGACTTTTAGGTCTGTAATCGAGTGGCCAGGGAGGTTGAAGTGTTCTCCAACTGGTTTTTGAATGTTATAATTCTTGACGTCTGATTTGTGTCCATTTATTCTTTTACGTAGAGACTGTCCGGTTTGGCCAATGTACGTGGCAGAGGGGCATTGCTGGCACATGATGGCATATATCACATTGGTAGATGTGCAGGTGAACGAGCCTCTGATAGTGTGGCTGATGTGATTAGGTCCTATGATGGTATCCCCTGAATAGATATGTGTACAGAGTTGGCAACGGGCTTTGTTGCAAGGATAGGTTCCTGGGTTAGTGTTTTTGTTGTTTGGTGTGTGGTTGCTGGTGAGTATTTGCTTCAGGTTTGGGGGTTGTCTGTAAGCAAGGACATTACCACCACAAAGCCTTTTTTTTTTTTTTTTCTCTCCTGCTGACAACTGATCACTCTCCTTATAATGTGTATGGTAAGATCCATTGTTTCATGTGTGTATATATATATCTTCCTTCTGTATTTTCCACTGCATGCATCCGATGAAGTGAGCTGTAGCCCACGAAAGCTTATGCTACAATAAATTGGTTAGTCTCTAAGGTGCCACAAGTACTCCTGTTCCTTTTTGAGATCAAGATGTAACTCTAAGCTGCAGAATCAAGATGGAAATGTCACAAGGATCAGATGAGTTGGAGAAGCAGTATTCACTGTGGATTCTTATTTAAAATGAACCTCTGAAGCTTTTGCTCTTAGTTCAGTGCTACTTGAAATATAGCATTTGTTTGATCAAATACACTTTAAAAATGATAAATTATTAAGATCAGTTAAAAAGGACAGGGTGAGTGGATTAATAACACAGCTGAATTTCACATCTGGAGACCTCAGTCTTAATCTCTATGGGCAACATCATGCTACTTTCATTCAATTCTTACTCTGTCAAAACCCCCATTGCAATCAATTCAGAAAGGTCAACGTGGAGCTGCACTGCTCTAGAGGAGACATCAGGAGGCAGAATGTTTCCCTGACACCCAGGTATATAGGGTGAGTATGCCTGCTCCTTTATGGAGTACAGCATATTCCCCCCTGCACAGCCAGTGTCATGGCCTCCTCTTTATCCATTCTCTTCCTCTTTGCTGCACTCTAACCCCGGGGAAAGGGAGGGACTGGAATACCCCTCAGTCTTTTCTGGAGTTCATGCAAACAGGGGGAGGTTTCTCTCTCTTTGCCACTGTGCACCTACATAAGGACCAGGCTCAATCTGTCCAATAATTGTCACCACAATGTGACTGGACTGGCCATCTCTGCTCAGGATTGACCTGAGGATGAAGTAACATGGGGTCTTTGCAAGCCAGAACTGGGGTTCCCTGGCAGAACTGTAAAGAACATTTCTAGCTTGCATAGTGCTTCCTAAACTGTCCCTTCTCCTAGATAATGCTCTCAATCATTTTCACCCAAATATTTATTTAAACAAAAACAGCCTTCCACTCTCTCTGATCTGGCAATTCAGTCTCACTGGTGATTAGACAATGTGCGGTTAAAAGTGGGGCAAAATGGGGTGAGCTGGTGTCAGACTGGCAGCTTTAGCTGTGGATTGTACCAATGGCATTGCTGTTGTTACTATAAAGTAAACTTCATGGGCCATACTCATTCCTGGTGTAACTCCTTTGGTTAAACCAGAGATGAATATGGCCTCATAATTGTAATATACTTTGAAGATGGAATTGATTTAAGAACAGTTTATTTTGAAGAAACTAAAGCTGTACGTATGACTCAAAGCTCAGACTCCCTCTGTTTGATATAATAGCCAGGAAGGCTCACAGCTAGTGACAATAGAGTGTCCAGACATGATTAGCAGTGTCTCCCATTAAGAGGCTGGACTTTCAGTACGTGCGTTCCTACAGGAAACATTTAGTCAAGTCAGGTCCGCTCCAGATCTCAGTCAGGAGCTCTCCCAGGTGAGCCAAATGGGAATCTCTTTTAGCCAAGCCAATAGGAGCTGATCTAAGCTTAAGCCTCTGATGGAAGTGGCATCTTGCATATTTTGCATGTGGGACAAAGCATGAGTCAGATTTTGCTTTCCCGTAGTTTTACAACCTTCTAAAAGAGTTGTTAATGTATCATTTTCAGGGCTGGAACAGTCGGCACGGTTCAAGCCAACAGCTTGTATTTTTGGCTGTCAGAGGCTCTAACCCAAGAGCTTTGCTCTCCCTCTGGAAATGACAGCACTGAAAAAAAATTATAAAATAATTGATGAAAATGTAGCCCCTAAATTTGCTTTTAAAAAAAAAAAAGGGATATCTCCGTTTTCATTCATAGAGCTTTTTCCTTTTTGGAGAATTGTACTGTGTTAGGCAATTTACTTCAAATTTTATGTCTTAAAACCACAGCTTTCAGACACAGTGAAAATGGGCAGATTAGTAAGTGAGATTGTTTCCATGCATTTGGGGGTTGTTTAGCTTTTTTTTCAGACTTCGTCCTCCTGAATTTTAGCTCAGCCAAATAACTAAGGATGCCAAGCTCAACACCTGCTGGAAATAATAGATCAACCCAAAGTAATATTATAGTATGGACCATTAGCCTTCCCATCTTTTTTAGTTCTTGCAGTGTAGTGCAGGACTGACTAATGTAACAAAGAGAGGAAAAATTGCCAGAGCCAATGCACTGATGAATAACCCGTAAGTGTTTGGCATGGTGTCACAGGGTCGCTAGCCCCAACCTACCTGTGACAGGCTCTGCTAAGGAGAATGAGCCAACAAGATCTACCTAAAAGTACTTAATTGTTTAGGTGGCTGGGCAGCAGTTAATTAACTAAGGAATAGCCAGGCCTAATAAAGGGTTATTTGGGGTCAGAAGGAATTCCCAGAACAAAAAGGAAGCTCCTGAGGAAAGTGACTTTTCAGGGGAGCTGGTTAGGGAGCTCACCAGAAAAAGGGACCTAGGAAAGATACTCCTGGAGAAAATATGTTATGTTATGCACTGCATCCGAGGGTGCTAAAGGAGTTGGCTGATGTGATTGCAGAGCCATTGGCCATTATCTTTGAAAACTCATGGCAATCAGGGGAGGTCCCGGATGACTGGAAAAAGGCTAATGTAGTGCCCATCTTTAAAAAAGGGAAGAAGGAGGATCCGGGGAACTACAGGCCAGTCAGCCTCACCTCAGTCACTGGAAAAATCATGGAGCAGGTCCTCAAGGAATCAATTTTGAAGCACTTAGAGGAGAGGCAAGTGATCAAGAACAGTCTGTATGGATTCACCAAGGGCAAGTCATGCCTGACTAACCTAATTGCCTTCTATGATGAGATAACTGGATCTGTGGAGGAGGGGAAAGCAGTGGATGTGTTATTCCTTGACTTTAGCAAAGCTTTTGATACAGTCTCCCACAGTATCTTGCCAGCAAGTTAAAGAAGCATGGGCTGGATGAATGGACTATAAGGTGGATAGAAACCTAGCTAGATCATCGGGCGCAACGGGTAGTGATCAATGGTTCCATGTCTAGTTGGCAGCTGGTATCAAGCGGAGTGCCCCAAGGATCGGTCCTGGGGCTGGTTTTGTTCAATATCTTCATTAATGAACTGGAAGATGGCGCGGATTGCACCCTCAGCAAGTTTGCAGATGGCACTAAACTGGGAGGAGTGGTAGATACGCTGGAGGGTAGGGATAGAATACAGAGGGACCTAGACAAATTAGAGGATTGGGCCAAAAGAAATCTGATCAAGTTCAACAAGCACAAGTGCAGAGTCCTGCACTTAGGATGGAAGAATCCCATGTACTGCTACAGACTAGGGACCGAGTGGCTAGGCAGCAGTTCTGCAGAAAAGGACCTAGGGGTTACAGTGGACGAGAAGCTGGATATGAGTCAACAGTGTGCCCCTGTTGCCAAGAAGGCTAACAGCATTTTTGGCTGTATAAGTAGGAGCATTGCCAGTAGATCAAGGGACATGATCATTCCCCTCTATTCAACATTGGTGAGGCCTCATCTGGAGTACTGTGTCCAGTTTTGGGCCCCACACTACAAGAAGGATGTGGAAAAATTGGAAAGAGTCCAGCAAAGGCAACAAAAATGATTAGGGGTCTGGAGCACATGACTTCTGAGGAGAGGCTGAGGGAACTGGGGTTATTTAGTCTGCAGAAGAGAAGAATGAAGGGAGATTTGATAGCTGCTTTCAACTACCTGAAAGGGGGTTCCAAAGAGGATGGATCTAGACTGTTCTCAGTAGTAGCAGATGACAGAACAAGGAGTAATGGTCTCAAGTTGCAGTGGGGGAGGTTTAGGTTGGATATTAGGAAAAACTTTTTCACTAGGAGGGTGGTGAAGCACTGGAATGGGTTACCTAGAGAGGTGATGGAATCTCCTTCCTTAGAGGTTTTTAAGGTCAGGCTTGACAAAGCCCTGGCTGGGATGATTTAGTTGGGGATCAGTCCTGCTTTGAGCAGGGGGTTGGACTAGATGACCTCCTGAGGTCCCTTCCAACCCTGATATTCTATGAAAGGATAAAGCTACGAGTGCCAAGTCCTAGGGAGACCTGGTCTTGGTGAAAGGTCCTTGCCATACAGCAGCAAGTGGTCCAGCTCACAGACGAGCTATCCACCATACAGGGGAAGAGCTGTAGTGGTTTGACCTCTGCAGGGGCCATGAGTCCAGGGAAGGAATCTTTCTCCATGTGATGGCAAGAGGTCTGGCTCCAGAGGGCCTCACTGATAAGGGGTCTGGATGGAGGGGACAGATGGACACAAGGGGGACAGACAGACTAAGATTAACTCGACTGCCTCAGCTAGGACACGGGTGAAGACTTGTTTGTGTACCATATTTAGGCCTTTGATTAAATAAATGCGACCCCTGAAGGGGAACTGTTCACAAAATAAAAGCCTCATTGCTTTGTGTGTTATGATGAATCTTGTATTTTGGTATGTTTGTTGTATTTATAACTTAAGAAAAAGCCTCACCGAATTCATTGAAAGCACATTAGGGGAAACTGAGGCAGAGCTACAACTGCAGTTCCACACTGGGCCACCAGGGAGCACTCAAAGAGTGAGGGCCCACCATAACACATGGTTTTGCCCTAACCCCTTTCTGGGGCACTTGAGATGTCTTTTAAAAAATCCCAAACTGAACTGGAGCAGAGGGATTTCTTGAATTAGCCTGTAGCTGTAATATCTTAGGGTTTTTTCAGTTCTGTATTTGCTAAATAACAATTGCATATGAAGGGGGTGAGATGAGCAATGTTCCAGGATATGTGTGTATTCAAATAGCAGTGAAGCATGTTTAAACAAATAAACACTATGTTTCTCTAATATATCACAGGCTAGTGCACAGGCTAGTATACACAGGCTAGTACTGAAAACTAGTCTAAGTGACCAAGGGAAACCATTTCCTTTAAACTCTTAGCAAACAGGCTGAGCATTAAAAATGCCTTAGCACACAGTCAGTATACTTGGAAGTATTTCAGGGATTCTGTTTTTATAGGTCTTAAAAAGTGTCTCCAGTTTTATGAGCAAACTGAATTTTCTTCTGTTCCCAGATGTCCCTCTTACAATTCCAGACAGGTATAAAACCTCCTGACAAGTAATGAGAAAAAAAGCAAAGCTTTTGTTATAGCATTTGCGCTTCTCATGAGGCAGACTGACTGTTTTGATCAGTTTCAGAGTAATAGCCGTGTTAGTCTGTATCAGCAAAAACAACGAGGAGTCCTTGTGGCACCTTAGAGACTAACACATTTATTTGGGCATAAGCTTTCGTGGGCTAGAACCCACTTCATCAGATAAATGAAGTGAAAAATACAGGAGCAGGTATAAATGCATGAAAGGATGGGGGTTGCTTTACCAAGTGTGAGGTCAGGCTAACGAGATAAATCAATTAACAGCAGGATACCAAGGGAGGAAAAATAACTTTTGAAGTGGTAAGAGAGTGGCCCATTACAAACAGTTGACAAGAAGGTGTGAGTAACAATAGGGAGAAATTAGTATTGGAGAAATTAAGTTTAGGTTTTGTAATGACCCAACCACTCCCAGTCTTTATTCAGGCCTAATCTGATGGTATCCAGTTTGCAAATTAATTCCAGTTCTGCAGCTTCACGTTGGAGTCTGTTTTTGAAGTTTTTTTGTTGAAGAATTGCCACTTTTAGGTCTGTTATTGAGTGACCCGAGAGACTGAAATGTTTTCCTACTGTTTTTTGAATGTTATGATTCCTGATGTCAGATTTGTGTCCATTTATTCTTTTGCATAGAGACTGTCCGATTTGACCAATGTACATGTTAGAGGGGCATTGCTGGCACATGATGGCATATATCACATTGGTAGATGTGCAGGTGAACAAGCCCTGGATGATGTGGCTGATGTGGTTAGGTCCTATGATGGTGTCCCTTGAATAGATATGTGGACAGAGTTGGTACTGGGGTTTGTTGCAGGGTTTGGTTCCTGGGTTGGTGTTTTTGTTGTGTGGTTGCTGGTGACTATTTGCTTCAGGTTGCTTGTCTGTAGGCAAGGACTGGCCTGTTTCCCAAGGTGATGTGGTTAGAGGGATCGTCCTTCAGGATAGGTTGTAGATCCTTGATGATGCGCTGGAGAGGTTTTAGTTGGGGGATGTAGGTGACGGCTAGTGGTGTTCTGTTACTTTCTTTGTTGGGCCGGTCTTGTAGTAGGTGACTTCTCGGTACCCTTCTGGCTCTGTCAATCTGTTTCTTCACTTCATTAGGTGGGTACTGCAGTTTTAAGAACGCTTGATAGAGATTGCTTCTGATAAGTTATTTTCCTTTCTCTAGCTGGTGGAGACAGCCCTTCTAGATGAGTAGGTTAGACTTTTCTGGTCTCTTTAATAACGCTTCCCTCTGAGGACAACCAACTGGCCAAGCAAATGACAACTCAGAGAAGGTAGTGATCTTCACATATTCTCCTAGGTAATCTCATGCTAATGTTTGTAGCAATGCTTAATTGAGCATATATCTAAAGACTGATTTCGTAATTTAGGAGCTTTCTTCTTCCTTTAGCTGAGCATGGCTGGTAGTCACAGATGGGACTGATAGTTATGGAGGCCAAGGACCACAAAGAGTGGACAATTAATCAGAACTCAGTCTTTTCCAATCAGAGGAACTGGCCATGATGATGAAGCAGGTAGCCTGAATCTATTTACTTGGGGTAGGCAGGGTGGAAGACAGGCAGATTGATGAAGCCATGGTGGGACATGCTAGCTAAAGAACCTGCACAGAGAAATATGGTAGGGGGAAATCAAAATCAAAACCATGCAACTAATAAACAAATTCTGCAAGAGCTGTCTCCATGCTACCTCTTGGTATGACACAAGGGATCATTTTCCATCTGGACGTGTATAAGCTTAGATGTCCTCACATTAGTTATGCCATTACAGATTTGTGGCTCAGTTCTATTCCCTTTGAAGTCAATAATACTCTTAAACTTGACTCAAGTGGGAGCAGGAGCAGATCCTTGATACAGGAGCCTCTGTAGATGCTGCCTTTGGAAGACGGGTTCTATATCCCGTAGTTAATCATTTGGTGTTTCAAAGGTGACCTTGAAATTCCACAGGTACTGTAGGAAGGGAGTGCCTTTTGTACAAGGACCCCATGTTATTCAATGGAATTTACCCAGCAGGCCATGAAATACTCTAAAGGACAGGTAGAATTTAAGGCTCCATCATTGAATGCCTATTGTGACTACTGCTGTTGAGTTCCTGGGGTGAAATCCTGGCTTCACTGAAGTTAATAGCAATACTCCTGAGGATTTCACCCTTGCTGTGTAAGAATACATAAATGGATATGGAAAATGACAATGTTTTATCAGTTAATTTGATTTCTTTAATTTACTCTATGTTCTTCCTGCCCTATTTTGTGTGTTGGTGTAATTGGGACCATTATTCTGAATCAAACTGATATTTTTTGTCTCATGTAATGTTTAGAATTAATGCAGTTTTTATATTTTGGGACATATCTACCTGAGCAGGATCAGAATCTTTTACAAAGTGATTTGGGGAAGCCAATGTAACAGGTAAGACATTATTATTACCATGGATGGGAAGTAACCCCACACATCTTTGAGAAAAAAAGACGCCTAGCACTTTGTTCCCTTTTATGGTCCACTAACTCCTAATGACTATATCTGAAATCTGCAATTATTTATACCCTCAACCACACACTGCCCAGAAACTGATGCAAGGCTGCATATTTTAAATGTTCTTTGGCTAGAATATTATAGAGTGAGCATAGCTGTCTGGCTGAGAGCTGCAAAGAAAATCTAAGAGGGGAAAAAACACAGATGCATGAGCTAAAGATTCTAGAATTCAGCTCATTTAGCTTTTTTGTTCCATAATAACTTTGATTAACAGAATTTTAAAACATGCATGTGAAAGCCTGCAAGTGGTTTGTTCTGTTCTGAGACACACACAAGCAACTCCCACTGACATTCTGCATCAAGATTTTGTTCCACAAACCCTGCTACAGAACACAGCTTCAAGTTGTGAGCTGCATGGGCATGATGCTTTCATATTTATAATTGTTTCTTGGAAAGGTGAGTTCCTTTGTAGTCTTGTGGAACAGCAAATTATGTTTGCTTGAAAAGTGAAACTTCAACCATGATAGGCTCAAAACTTACACTGGGCAGAGTCAAATATTAAATCCCATCCCCCGACCCCCCACACAAATGAACACGACACATTCATTCACATTCGGGAGCCAAGTCAACTCTTATCTTCAACCTTCTGGAGTTCCAACGCAACCCAGAGCAGGAAATATGAAAGTAAATACTGTTGTTTACAACCCAGAAATCTATTCTTAGATTTGGATATAACCACCGAATAAGTGAATGCAAATGAGTGAGCCAAACATTTCATTTTGGGGATTAGGAAAAATGAAAGAAAACGATCCTGTTTTTTTTACCACACAGCCTAGTTTAATAATATATATTTTTGTTCACATGAAAGATTCATTTCTTAATGTTTTTAACCAGGGGCCCAAACTCAGCAGTTCAACAACCTTGTGGCATAGTAATAAATCTGTGAACACCTCTTCGCTTGAATACCCAAAAGGCATTGTTACTTGTCTTGAAATCTGTTGTCTTGTCAAATCCTTTACATATAGTCAATAAGGGCTATAAACCCTCATGCTTCGAGAACTGACCAAACCACTAACTGACTGGAGGTTCAGAAGAAAATTTTCTTATGCCAGATTACTCCATAATTTCTGCAAGCAGGATTTCTTATGTTTTTATCTGAAGCACCTGGCAGTGGCCACTGTCTGAGACAGGTTTAGTGGACTCTATGGACCACTGGTCTGATTGAATTTGGCAATTCCTATGTTCCTGTTATGAAGAGATATAATATAATTTTTCCGTTGCTTGTAGCTGAGTGAACAATTGGAGGAAGAAGGTATTTGTATAAAGAAGAATTTACTTTCTGTAGAAAAAGAAAGAGAACTATGCCATGAAGCTGTAAACAGTATATAATGCATGTAATCCTGAATATTTTCTCAGGGCATGGTTCTCTTTGCCATTGATTGGCTCATCCAGACAGTAAGTGGGTCTTGAGCTAACTTTCTTTCAAATTCCTTTCTTATCCATCCTAATTTCCTTTTCCATCCTTTTAATGTGTTCTCCACCGTAGGTTCTGTTCTATTAGTTTTACTTGGGTTGTGTGACGGGTTCTGTCACAGAAACCCCCTTGGGACTGTCACCTGATGGCGCTGAGCCTACCTCTGAACCCATTTTTCCTGCCAGCTTGGGACTCCATAACCCTGTCTGGCTGAACCAGACACGCTAGCCTGCTGCAAACACAGACCCAGATTTGAACCACGTCCCCCCAAAGCTGCAGACTTAACTGAAAACAGATTAAGAAGTGCTCCTGTCTCTAGCACCCAGACACCCAGCTCCCAATGGGATGCAAAACCCAAATGAATCCGTTTTACTCTGTATAAAGCTTATACAGGGTAAACTCATAAATTTTTTGCCCTCTATAACACTGATAGAGAGTTATGCACAGCTGTTTGCTCCCCCAAGTATTAATTACTTACTCTGAGTTAATTAATAAACAAAAGTGAGTTTATTAAGTATAAAAAGTAGGATTTAAGTGGTTTCAAGTAATAAAAGACAGAACAAAGTAAATTATCAAGCAAAATAAAATGAAATACGCAAGTCTAAGCCTAATATATTAAGAAACTGTTTACAGGTAAAATCTCAACCTCAGAGATGTTCCAATAAGCTTCTTTCACAGACTAGACTCCTTCCTAGTCTGGGCCCAATCCTTCCCTTGGGTACAGTTCTTGTTAGCTCCAGGTCAGGTGGTAACTAGGGGATTTCTCATGACTGGAACCTTCTTTGTTCTCTTCCACCACCTTTTATAGCTTTGGCACAAGGCGGGAATCTTTTGTCTCTCTGGGTCCCCACCCCTCCTTCTAAATGGAAAAGCACCAGGTTTAAGATGGATTCCAGTACCAGGTGACATGGTCACATGCCCTGTGAGACCCCCCAAGCCTCCATTCTTCCTGGCTTGACTCACAAGAAGGCTTGCAAGTAAACAGAGCCATCTACAGTCAATTGTCCTAGTTGATGGGAGCCATCAAGATTCTAAACCACCATTAATGGCCCACACTTTGCATAACTACAATAGGAGCTCAGAGTTATATTTTATATTCCTGGTTTCAGATACAAGAATGATATATTCATACAAATAGGATGAACACACTCAGTAGATTATAAGCTTTGTAATGATACCTTACAAGAGACCTTTTGCATGAAGCATATTCCAGTTACATTATATTCACACTCATTAGCATATTTTCATAAAATCATATGGAGTGCAACGTCACAGGCTGGATTTCAATTTTCTTAATATTTCTAATTATTTTACAATACTGTCTACTGACTATCCAAAACACAAATCAGATCTCGTGACACTGGTTTGATTTGATTACAAGACAAGTTACATCTATCAAATCATGTCAGTAGGTGTTAACCAATCTCATATAATTCTAATTAAACTCACTCTTCTCATACCCATACTGCAATAGAGCAAGTGAAGGGCATAGCCGGCCTTTAATTGAGGGAGATGTGAAGGGGAACTGAGCAGCAGCGGCCAAGTATTTAGCAATACAATCTCCTTGTGATTCCACAGTATGATGTAAAAATAAGCAGTATCCCTGACTAGCATCAGCTCATGAAAATGGCACTTTGCTAGCTAGCTGAGGTGGCTAGACACACTCCACTGCTGGCAGACAATGCCCTTTTGGGTCTGTGGTATTTGAGCCAGTAGCTGCTCTCCCTTACTAACATTCGCTTAAGTATTAAGGAAAGGTATTAATCCACCACTTGTGTAGGGGATTGGGGCAGGGGCTGTTAGTGACCTCTCCCTCCACCTCCCATCTTACCAGCATGGAGTTTCAGCCTACAGGGTATATTCCTCAAAGAAATGACACCCCATGTAACCACAGTTTTCTTGTCACCCTTGCTAACAAATGAAGCATTGTACCTTTTATGTGCAACTTACACAAAACTGGTTAGGGGCTTGTTTTCTTTTGTTTGCAAGATCCCCTTTCAAGAATCTGGTGGGAAACAGCAACTGGCTTTGTTTATAAATCATGTGTGTTGGGAAAGGAAAGAAAAGAAGGTTTAATGTGAAATGGTAAAGCATAAGAAATTAACTCTCTGTGCTAACATACTGACCTAAAACACTTCATAAACATAAACAATAAGGACATTTTGCCCCAAAATATAGATTCCAGTTGTGTTACACTAGTTTGAAGAGATTTTTGCTGGCTAAATAGTTATAAAAAGAACCAGCTAAGAAGATTTCACTGATAACCTGATAGGAAGCTACTCAAGCAAAGGGCTACATGGACAGGGAGATTTTAGATACTCCAGATATCCCTGAAAAATGTTTCAAATGACGTGTTATCATCCCATCAACCTTTCAGCAAACAGTAAGTAGCTTCTTAGATGAGATGGAGCAGACAGAAAGGAGAATCTGTAATAATAAAGATGACAATACCAGTTGTGCACTGGACCTGGTTAAGTAAAAGGCCTGGTTCTGTGAGGAGTTGAGTGTCTCCTACTCCTTGCTGAGCTCCCTCTACTCACAAACAAGTCACAGGGAGCTGAGGGGCCTCAGCTGCCCACAGAATCAGTCCAGAGCAGGAAGAAAATTAGATTAGAGAGTCCTAGATACTCATCATTACAATGTGGAGTTATCAAGTGAAAAATAAAATATCAGCTGCAAAAGAGAAGGTTGTTAATAAAGAGGGATGTAGACATAGAATTTTGCAGGATTTCTCAAGAGACATAGTTGAGAGAAGAAAAAGATTTACTGAACCACAAATGACTGCATATGACAGTGGCTTTGATTTTCCCTGCAACTTTAAAAGATTTTTTTTTTCAATATCCGAGTATGACTCTCATCCAGAGGCTAAAACACATGGAGCACTAAGAGTTGCCTCTTTTAACTTGCTGCAGTTATAGCTCATCAGGCATAAATGACATCATCTGCAGCTACATTCTTATACCAATACACCACTACCCCGATATAACGCGACCCGATATAATACGAATTTGGATATAACGCGGTAAAGCAGTGCTCCAGGGGGGCGGGGCTGCGCACTCCGGCGGATCAAAGCAAGTTCGATATAACGTGGTTTCACCTATAATGTGGTAAGATTTTTTGGCTCCCGAGGACAGCGTTATATCGAGGTAGAGGTGTATTTGTATGCTGTGAGTTATGTTTTGTTTAATAGCACATTCTATTCCCTTTTTCTCTTTAAAGCAGAAACATTTCCTGCTACCACTCTGCTGAGTTTCTCAACTGCTCATCTCACATACTTCAAATAAAGGTAAAGTTTTCTCTAACCCACCTCTTTCGAGAAGGAAAATCAACTCAAAACTGCCTTTCCTGGGTCCAAAAAACATCTTCAAAACCTTACTAGGAGCAAATAATGTAAACAGTTTTCTACATGAAGGTTCTATCCTTCATTCACTGGAAGACCCGAAGAACAGCCCCCAATGAGATTAATAACTTAATTCGTTCCCCATTCTCTCATAGAATTTAGAAATACTGCCCATTTCATCAGTGGAGTGTGTATGTTTCTAGAATAAGAGCTAGTGCATACATGGAGCTTGGCAATTCCACTCAAGAAATTGTAAACTTCTTGAATGTAGCTAGTACGTTGAAGCCCTTAACATGTCCATAAAGGTCAGTACACAGCTTACAAATTCTTCAGGTGTATTCTGTGTATATTTAAGGGAGGGTCCTGCCTATGGGTCTTGTAAATTCTGGGTGCAAAATCTACATGCTTATAAGTCCCATAGCAGTAAGCATCTGTACACTTTGTAAGCTCCATAAGCAATGTCTGTGGATCTTGTAAGGAGTGGGCTATGCACATGGAATTTGTAAACTCCATCTTGTACCCAGCTGTGTAAATTCCATTGTGGTAAGCATGGTGCTTACCAGCTCCACGAGGACCCCGGCTCCCCTGACTCTCCTTGGCCTGAAGAACTCTGGAGTAGAGCTGGGCAAAATGTTTTCAGTCAAATAGTAAATTCACCAAAAATGCAGTTTCAGGGCAACCAAACTACTTGCAAATATAGGCTGAATTTGGCTAATCAGAGGCGCCCCCCGATTGGCCTTCCAGGGGTGGGGAGGGAGAGGGGCTCTGTCCTCCTCTCCCTGTGCCTTCCCCTGGCATGCTTGGCCCCTGTCCCTGGCAACTGACCCTGGCCAGGGAGCAGACCACCACTGTCTCCCAGCCTCTCTCAGGCAGAAGAGGCTCTGTCCCACTCCCTGCGTTGTTGCCAGGGAGAGCAGTGGAGGGGTCACTGAGCAGAGGAGACAAATGTGGCGGTCACGTGTCCTCCCCTTTAGATTGTGTCTCCCTCTCCCCTCCCCCCCAGTATGGGGAGGCAGGAGTTGTGTATGTGGCTAATAGTTTCAGTCAAATAAAAAATTCGGGAATTTTTTTTTTTCAAGAAAGGCAAACTGTTATTTCAACGTTTTCAAAACAAACCATTTTGTCATGTTGTTACAAAATGAACTAAATAATCAGTTATTCCCTCAGCTCTACTTTTGGAGCTATCCTTGTGTCTCTGGGTTCCCATCTCACCCTGCCCTGTACTGCTCAGTAGGAACAATCTATAAGGTTCTTATTTCTCCCCCACAGTTTCTTGCACTGCATAGATCGTAGAATGTATCCATCAGGCCAGGTGGACTTTTTCAAGTGTGCATCCCTGTTCCAAATGAGGCTGTAAAGAAACCATTTTAAAACTTATTTTAATGAGCATTTATTGGTACTTAATTGTTTGTATAATTTGAAGTTTCACAGTCAAGCTGAGCCCCAAAGGGTTCAAGCCAAGCAAGTGTTAGATTTTGAGTAAAATTTGCAAAATATTACTTTAAAGTATTCCTAACCTTAAAAGCTGTTGAACTAATTGCCTTCAAACTTTCCCCACAAAAATCTGTTGCCCCCTAAAAGTTAATCACAAAAATAAATTTCCTGTTCAAAGTTATAGAGGGAGTGAGCATAGGGTTTACAATGGATCCTGGTTGAAGTCTTATCAAGCTACTACTCAACAACTTTATTTTCATGGTAATCTTTAATGACCTATCATTCAAAAACAGCTTGACCAGTTTTCATTCTACCTTGCAGAAAAGAACAGTTAGATGCCATTTTGCAATATGGCCAATCATACAAATGATTATTCAATAAACCACACAAATCTGCAAAGCTGGGGCAAGAATCCTGGCCTTCAAGGGATCTGAGTAACTCCATTAAAGTCAATTGAATTACAATGGTGAAAAAATGCTGGGTCTGATTCTTAGTTAAACTAAGACCACCCTAGAGTGCTTTGACAGTTTAAAGGCATTTAAATTAGTGTAAATGTAATTTATGCCCATTTTAAGGCTCCATTACACTGCCAGAGTGGTATAAATGAGGATGACTCCCACTATTGGAAAAGAACCAAGCCCCATGACTTCTCCTACATGTGAGGTAAAGGAAAAGTCTGTCACAATGTTGGACTATGTTCTGTGTTGTAACAAGTTGCCAGATGGCTCATACAGACACTACAACTGCTACAATTAGTTTAACAGTCATTAAGGACTTAATTACAACCTTCAGGTATAGCCTATGTACAAGGCTTCAAGGAGATTCAACTATGTGAAAAGTTTGCAAGGCTAGTGAGTAACAAATAGTTTTTGACACAAGGAAAAGTGCTACACAAGTCAAAAGTTCAAATCAAGGTAATTTTAGCAGGTCTGTACTTCAAAGACAATTTGATCAGATTTCTTCAAACTTTACCTTCATTTTAAACCTGGCGGGTCTCAGGTCAAACCAATTTTGCTAGTCAGATTATTAGGAAAGGCTAAAAAAGGTCTTACAATAGAAACTGGTTGAGATGAACTCTGGAGAGACTGTATCTCCAGAGTATTGTATAACTACATTTAAGTATCTATAATAAGGTGGTTACAAAAGTTAGAATATTCACATCAGTGACAGAGCCAAGTGTTCATTAAATAGGAATTAATGGAAGAAATTGGGTGTAAACAACAGGAGAAAAAGCCCATAAATGCCTAAAAGTTTTATAGCCCAGGTTTGAAATAGCTGAAACAAATAATGATTTCATCATCATATGCTAGTTGTTATTTCCTTTGGAAGCTGTTTTTGTCAATACAGAGAAAATTCTTTAGTTAGTCATAGTAGAGGACAACAAATTGGCCTGCACCTACTGCCTTCATCCAAAGAGAATCATAATTCAGTTCAAAATGCTAATATTTCCTGTTCAGACAACTGGAAAAATGGTGCTTTAATTTTATTGTAGCTAAAATGCCTTTGGGGAGGATGGTAAAATAACCAATGTTAAAGGAAGAAATGTTCTATCACAGCAGCAGTTTGGATGAATAAATCCATATTCAGAAATGGAAGCAGCTAGTGAACTAATGGGATGGGCTCCTGTAAAGAGCATAAATATTCTTAAAAGAGACATTTAAAAAAACAGTTGCTTAAAAACGTGATGATTACAAATGGTACCTCTAAATTATCATTCAGCCTATATAAATATTCCTTGTAGCGTGAAGTGGATACGGTGTTCTTCATTTCTTGTTGTAAACTGTCACACACTGGTGTTGTATGCTGAAAAATAGGTGCCATTCTCAATCCTAGAGGTGTCTACAATTCAATGGTGAGTGACGGGATTCATATAGGATTAAATCCACTGAAACTGCTGCAGGAAACTGGAAGGTGGAAGCAAGGTAAGGCAGCCTAGTTCCTGAAGAGAGAAGTGCTACTCCCTCCCTCCGCAGAAGACCAGAAGAAATTGTTGTAATCTAGTCTGCCTCCGGCATAATGGAGGCCATAGAACTTCACTCAGTATATGTCTACTTGGCAAAGAAAAACCCACTGTGCTGAATCACTGAGCTTAGGTCAATTTTCTCAGGTTCATGCAATGGGGCTAAAAATAGCAGTGTACACATTCGAGCTCATGCTGGAGCATGGGCGCTGGGACCCCACAAGGGGGGGAAGGTTCCAGAGTCCAGGCTCCTGCCTGAGCCCAAACTTCTACACCGCAATTAAATAGCCCCACACCCCAAGCCCCGTGAGCCCGAGTCAGCTGACACAGGCCAGCTACAGGTGTTTAACTGCACTATAGACATATCTTTAGTGTCCTCTGTAATGCTAGAGATCAGACTAGGTTATCTTAATGGTCCCTTCTGCCTTAAGCAGCCTGTGTGAATGGAGAGGAGTAAAGACAAAGTACTCAGATGGGCATGGCATAAGAACCTAGATAGAGAGGGAGGCAGATTTAAACATTTAAATTCGTCTATATTGGACTATAATCTCTCTTGGCCTCCCCCACCCCCAGTGAAGGAGCAGATGTGGTATATGTAGCTATGCAGCAGTGAAGCAGTGTTATGAAGCAGTGTTTTGCCTATTACACCTCTAAATTTCTAAGATCTCTACCTTTCTGCAGAGGAAAAGGCCGTTTTGTTCTCAGAATTGCTAAAGCTTGTTACAGAGGAGACGGATACGCTGTACTCTTTTTACTTTTCTCCTTTCCTGTTGTTTCCCAATAATCTAAAGTTAAATCCATTTCCCGTTTTTCTCCTTGTGTTTGGAAAAAGCGAGGGTCACCACCCTTTAAAATAATTGTTTTTAAGTACTAACAAAATTGGAAGCAAAAAATGCAGATGTCCGGATGTGGTATGACTGATGATGCAGTATCTTTTCACTAGAAGTGCTACGTTTCCAGCAGCCTCACCACTGCCAGTGGAGTCTTGAAACAAAACCTATAGGAAATCACCTATATGGGGCTCCTGTTCCTTCATTGCAATAGCAGATGTCATTACCTAGGGCATTAAGATTCTAGCTCCAATTGAATTCAATGGAAAGATACTGATTGAATTGAATGGGAATTGGATTGAATACTAAGAATGGAAAAAGAGGGGTTAGTAATGATACACAGATAAGAAAACAGTTTGAGGTTTCTGGCAAATTAAGTTACATTTACTAAACCATTACATCTTCTATCATAGAGCACATCATGCTTTTAATCACTTAAGACTGGTCTACACTAAAAAATTCCGTTGATTCACCTATGTCTCTGAGGGGTGTGAGAAATGCACACTCCTGAGCAACGTAGTAAAACCGATCTCTAGCCTGTACTGTAGACAGCGTTAGGTTGATGGAAGAATTCTTGCATTTATCTACCTATTGCTTCTCCTGGAGGTGGATTTACCACGGCAATGGGAGAACCCCTTCCATCAGCATAGGCAGTGTCTACACTGAAGCGCAACAGTGGTGCCGCAGTGACATTTAAAGTGAAGACAAACCCCTAATCGGATAGTTGCCAGTCATGTGGGCTAAATCCTAAAATATACTGATTTGACAATATCTCCTGTTTGAAGGATACTGCAGATTGAGTCTAGAAATGTTACTCAGATTTAAGAATGTATAAAGTCAAAAATTGTTCTTTTACAGTGTCAAATCAGTAATACAGTGAACCGCAAAAGAAAGAATATTAATCCAGAGAGAGATAGAAGGTGGGTGAGGCAATATATTCTATTGGACCAATCAAGCTCTTCAGCTCTGAGGAGCTCAGAAGCTTCTATCTTTTACCAACAGACGTTGGTCGAATAAAATATATTCCCTCGCCCACCTTGTCTCTCTCTCTCTCTGTCTCTCTCATACCCTGGGACCAACATGCCTACAACAACAATCAAAATATTAATCCAGGCATAAAAATTATAGAAAGATTTATCCCTACTAAGATGCAACTCAGGCTCTCTGGATATTTTGCAAGTTGGCAGAATGCTGAAATTTTTTTTGAAAGCTTCCACCTCTTTTCAACGGGACAGTAAATTTTAAAATATAGTGAAATGTTCTCATGACATTCAAATATCTTTCAGTCGTCTTCTGAATTCTACAGGGGGCTTGGCACATTTTCAATCCTTGACAAGGCTTTGCTTCAAACAATTCAATCGCAAAGATTTGGGGCTAGTTTCTCAGCTGGTGTCCATCAGTGTGGACTATACCAATCTATACCAGGTGAGAATCTGGCCCATACTCTAGTGCAGAGAACCTGCACCTACATGGAGATGTTTGCAATGCACTGGCACAGGGATGCCCTGTGGAAGACTAAGAATGCATTATTCTCACAAGCGTTTGACAGTTCTAAGCTAGCCAGATGCTACAGCAAAAGTTGCAAAGACTACAGAAGACAGTAGTCTTGGTGTAGCTGGCAATTCGCATCACACATAGCTGTCTCTAAAACTGAAAAAAATCCTACAAATGCACACCTTTAAATTGGTTAGCTCCATTTACACTGGAGTAAATCAAAGTTACTTCAGTGACTTCAAATGAGTTAGGCTGGATTTATTCCAATAGAAATGAAAACTAAATTTGACCCTCAGATTTAGAATAAATCCAATCCCATCTGATCCCCTTCTCCTTTTTTCCTATGCTCATTTTTCATGTCTATATGTCATGTCCGACGCCAGGTCTTTGAGGCAGGAACCATGCTGAACTAGCCATTCTGTGAGATGCCAAGTACACCACTGGGTGCAGTACAAATAAAAACGAACTGATGTCAAGAGTAATGAAGAGGAAGGGCACAGTTTTCAAAAACACTTGAGAGAGTTTGGGTACAGCCACACTGCATGTGTCCCAGCTCAGGAAGACAGTCTCCCTTTATGGATGTGGGCCTTAGTGCCTAAATCACTTCTGGAAATGGGACCGTGGTTATGTGCATACAGAAATAATAATAATAATAATAATTAATAATAATCATAGCAGAAAGCCTCAGAGCCTGGGTGAACTAACTCGGGCTCACAAGGCTCATGCTGCAGGGTTAAAAAATAGCAGTGTAGACGTTCAGGCTCAGGCTGGAGCCGAGACTGAGACCTTCCCACCTTGTCGGGTTTCAGAGCCCAGGCTTCAACTCCAAGCCTGAACGTCTATGCTGCTATCACAGTGTGAGCCCCAGGAACCCAAATCAGTTGCCCCAGGCTCTGAGATTCACTGCCACTGTTTGAGGGGAGGGTTCTTGGGCGGGGTGGTATTTTTTCCTTCTGTGGCACTATACCCTTAGGGTCCTAGGTCAATTAAGTGCTTTTGAAAATGTTACCCTAATTCAACATTTGGAACATTCTGGGCTAAATCCTACACCTTATCTTGAGTTCTTAAAGAAATCAGTGGAAGATGCAGGTATTTAGCACCTACCAGAGTCAGACCATAAGCATCCCATGATGATATCCTGAGAGGCACAGCATTGTTTCAGTAGAGTTATGAGAAGCAGGATGGTCCAAGCAGGTATCATGGAACTGAGTCTCATGAGATGCAGGGTTCTGCTACTGACCTGCTGTATGAGCCATGGCAAGTTGCTTCACCTTTCTATGCTTCTGCTTCCCTTCCCATCCTTTGTCTGTCTTGTCTATTTCAATTGTTTACTTTTAAGGCAGGGACTGTATGTCACTACGTGTTTGTGCACCACCTACTTTAATGCAGCCCTGATTTTGGTTGAGTCTCTGGGTGCTACTGTGATACTACTAGTGGTCCAGTCCTAAANTTTCAAAGTCATTTTGTTGCCTTTCATGGTTGAAATTATTTTTGAAACTGCTCAGCATAATGTTATACTTTCAAGTCCTGATCATAGAATCATAGAATATCAGGGTTGGAAGGGACCTCGGGAGGTCATCTAGTCCA
>QXTE01000100.1:5998065-6135554 GCA_003942145.1 Platysternon megacephalum | reverse complement strand
TTTTTTTTTTTTTTGCTCAGCCCCCCCACATGTGTCCCGATATTTTATTCCCCTCATCTGGTAACCCTAGAACATAATTAACACCTGTTTAAAAGTTGTCAGTGCTGCCCTTCAGTATATGCTTTCTCAGACCCAGTATGCTAAGTCAGACCAAATTTCCCCTTGGGTTCCTGCTGCAGCCTGGCCCCTGTGCACCCGGAAATGCAGGGCTGGCTTTTACAGACATTGTCTAACACTATTTCTCTTCTCAAAGCTGTAGCCTATTAAACAACTGTGTTCCTTTTGGGTTCAATATTTGACATACCTCAGCATTTTGGTCTTGATCCTTTCCTTTGTTCCCCATGTCACTAGGGTGGGGACACATACAAAAACTGTGGGAATGACTGCTGGTTAGACCTATTCTTCCTCCCTTCTCTCACTGATGTATGGGGTGAAAGCATTTCTCTTCCCTGACTAACAGAGTTGTTCAGATAGCAGCAATGCTTCCTTCTTCCTCAGTCCCCAAGGAGGATGCATGGTGTCAGATGGTTCTTCTCTTCTCCTTCCTGCTACATGGTGGGGAGGAGAGAGAGGACCTCATGATGCAAAAAACACAGTTCATTTCCTAGTCTTGCTGAGTATTAGGGGCATAGTTGTTTATTACTACTCCTCTGCTCCAAAGCCCATTGTAGTCAATGCAAGTCCATTGACTGCAAGCAACTTGGAATTAGGCCCTTAATCATTGTTTGGTATTTACTGTAGATAACACTGAAATATAAAGTCTTATTACAGCTAAAGAGTTAAAATTCTCATTATGGTGATTAGGAAGTTAGACATGCCTTTGGTGCTGATTCATATAATATAGTGTTTTCTCATTGTTTTAATTTTCTTGTAATAGTTGTGTCCCCATCATTTTTTCCCCTTCAGCAAACACCAATATTCTTTAAGCACATTTTTTGTTTTATATAGAGCATAAATCAACATGGCTCTGCCTTCTTATTGCAAAAGCATCATGGATGTAAACCAAATTTTCAGCAGAAAGTTTAATTCCCAGTTTGAACTCCCTCCACAGCATTTATTTCAATGGAATGTAAATATTCCTGGATCATGTTTAAACAGCTTTGTTGTATTTATTAATGTCCTTGTAAAAGAATATTTCTTTAAAAAAGAACAAAAAACAACCAAACCCAATCCAGATGAAATTCTCAGATTTTAACTATTGGGATGCAAATTAAATTTGGAGCCTAAAACTATTTGCAATACTTGTTTATTTTTCTTTATAAACAATATACCAAAAAAATGTCTATCCCTACCTCTCGGGGCCTTTGCCAAATTAAAAATACAATCTAATTAATTATAAATGTCCACTTCAGTACATATTATGATTTACAACTCTTACTCAGATGAGTAGTCCCACTGAAATTATGGAGTCTCATTGAAGTCAATGTGTCTGTTTGAGTAAGAGGTAACTTGAAAATGGTTTGCAGGGTCTGACCATGATAATTTAAAAACATATTTAACTGACACTTATCTCTGCTACAGATAAGAATATACAGCACCCTAAAATTATTGATTCACTTTTTAAAATATGCTTTATTTTTATTTAATATTTAAGATCTGAGCGCTTATTAAATCTCAGATGTTGACACCAAGTTCAAGCCATTATTAGAACACCCAAACTCTTTTTTACTAAGTATTCTGTATTTAAATCTGACTTGAATGACATCAGTATGATAAGTTGCACTGCCAAATAAAACTCTTAAAAAAGGCTATGTTCTCCATCTGCATGCAGGGCTGTTCAGACAATAGGCATTTGCATGATAACCACAACCATAGCTGAACTTTAAAATTAAAGGATAATCTTACTGCACTTTTTAATTAAAGAACAGCTTGTGGGTTGGGGGATGCTGGTTCCTGCATTATATACTTTCATTGCTTTAGAATTGAAGTACAATCACTGGTCATTTCTAGTGATCTGTATAGTGTAATTCAAACTTATGGTTCTGTATAAATAAGAATAATTAAAACAAAATTAGTACAGTGGATGGACTCTGAGACTCTAGCTAGCAACAAGAACCAACCTGACTTCAGCTGAACAGCCATCTCCAGCCAAGGATCAAGACCATTATTTTAGTTCTGTCTTACAATGGGTTACATTCGCAATACTCAGTGGATTGGTAAAAGGATATAGATCCTAATTTAATTCTATGTCAGGTTTTTAAGCTAGCAGAGATTCATGGTGACTAAATGTTGTTAGCAAGGCTCTTTCCTGGTCTCAGTCAAGTTCCCAGTGGACAAATGCCTGTATCACACACAATCATAATTAAGACCTTTATTGTAACCTTACTCTGAACTGAACCCAAAAGGTATTTAGTTTGGAATTTCTCCATCCATCCCTGAAATCCACGGATTATCATGGGGAGGCTAATGACAAAGTGTATTTCCTGTTGCTATTTGTTAAGTTAACCATAACTGATGATGTTGTTTGGGGAGTGATAAGTAGTTGCAGTTGGAGCTAATTCATTTACACCTACATAACTTTTTTTTAAAGGTGTTTGGGTGATCTAGATGACTGTGAGGACTGGAAATAGAATATGATTTCTTTTATCTATAGGTCACCAACCTAAATCTGGCACAGATCAGCAGATGCCCAGGTTATTGGCAGTTCCCATCTGACAGCTGCTATTTCCAGCTGACAAATGTTCAGTGACCTGAGCAAAATGAGTTTGCCATCTCAGTCTAGTTTCCTAGTGGACAAATGTACACATCACAAAAACCATAACTGCAACTGACACTAATTGTAAATCTGTAGAGGTGGTCCCACCAGGTTAGTATTAAGGCATATTGGAAGGCTATATTGCCAAGCTTTTCCTATCTATCCTGTACTGGTTCAGGGGATAAACAGGGGAAACTCGACTTCAAGACTTTCAGCAGCATTCACGGTCAAAAATTAGTAATATCTGCAAGGGGGACTCACTCATTTCTTCAATAAAACAATCCATACAGAAAATGTGAGGCATGACTAGACTAAAAATAATATGCCTAATTAGCATTAAAATGACATAATCTGAACCCTGTAGAAGTGCATGTTTTATAAGTTTAAAAAATACATTAATCAGATACATCTGAAAAATTATAACTCCCACTTACAAGATAGGGATTTAGCTCTATATTATGATGTGGAATGTTCCCAAAGCTATTTTAATCAGTGGAAAACTATTTCCACATTTCTCAGGCGTGGTCCTTGGAGTCAGGGAGCAATTCCTATCACTCTACAATGACCCCTTTGGAAAGTTTAAGGACTGCTTTTATTGGCTTCTCAGGAAGGTGTGTCCTGTTCTGCTTGCCTAAAAGGACCACAAGGGCCTCAGGGGTGACAGGGAGTAAAGAGAAATGGACGATCCCTCAGGATCAGAGAGGGTTCAAAGGAAGACTTCTTCCCTTGAATAAATATATCAAATATAATGTCCCTTTGGCATTCACGTGATGTTTTCCTGTACTTTAAATGCCAGACCCAACTAATGACTGCATCTCTAAATGAGTAAACTCTACTCAAATGAGACCAGCCAATGCACTTTGGACAGTGTTGCATATGACAAGAATTTTGAAACAGCTGGCATCCAGCTATTTCGCTCTTGAATCAAAAACCCTATTTATTTTTATTGCTGCTTGACAACTGTCTGTTTCTTAAAGACCAAGTATGAAGTTGATTAAAATCAGCTTTAGTCAAGAGATTGTTCACTGCAGAACAAAACTACCTCATAGCACAAAAATTCTTGTGCTAACACAAACCTTAGCCTTTAGTTTACAAGGCCTGCCAAACATTTCTAGATATAAGAGATGCAGAAGAGATTGCTCATTCACTCATCACTATCGGTGTCCTATTATAAAGATCATTTTTACTACACTATGACTTTAAAATGATAGACATAAACCCTCATATGTCTAAGATGTAGTGAATGGTCCATCAAATCTAAGGGATTGGCCATAATCATAATGCCCTCACCATGTGAATATATTGTATATAGAATTTATTTACCAAAAATAAACTAATAAAGACCAGATTCTGATAGCCATACTCATATTGGGTAACTCCTAATTCCACAAGTAGTACCAATAATTTCAGTGACACTACTCAGGAAATAAGGTACTATTCATGATCATTTTAATATTATATCGGAGTCTGCCTCTAAATCTCTAAATCCCCCCCCCCCCCCAAAAAAAACCCAAACACTTGCTTAACAAAGAATTAGGGTTGAAAGAGTGTTTCATTAAAGTATAGCTAATACCAAAACCTCAGTGGGCCTCATTCTGCACTCCCATGCACCGGCTGCACTCATTTACAGCAGTATTAACTATATTGTGCAGCAAACACCATTTTAGTAGCACATACTGTTGTAGACAGAGCTAGTGTCATAGTATAATGGAAATGGATCCCTGGAATAGACAATGGGGTTTGGTAACCTGGTAGCATGTGTCTATGTCTATGTACACATGCGCCACTGCCCTCTACAGAATAGTAGGTCAGGCCTACTCAACTGTTCGTGACTATATTGCCTTCTAGTGGCTAAGATAAGGGAGGAGACGGTTATGAGGCCTAATCATACCTCACCAAGAGCAGATTTTGAAAGCTTACTCCAAAATGGCACTAACTTTGTGTGCTTCCCAGGAGCAGTGCAGAGTGGGCAGAAACAAGGCAGTAGGAAGGGCTGGTTGATCCATAGCTGCTCAGATTCACTGGCCGTTGACTCATGTAGAGTGAGAGAATAAACTGCATAAGTTACTGCAGCCCAGTATTAGCTCTGCTACTGCTCTGCAGTGTAAAGAAGGATGTACGTATCTCCCCAGAAAGATCCCCAGCTACTCATTCTTGGAGCTGGGACCAGGATTTTCCATGACGCTCAACAGAATTGCTTTTTTATTTATTTATTTATTTAATTTTTGGCACTCTGACATGATGTTACAAACAAGCAGTTGTGCCAGATAGTCTACAGATGTTAAATCTTTGCATGCATTGTGTTAATGTATTACAGAACATAGTATAACGTGCCATTTAGCTTTAAAAATGAAGTAATTTAACTGGAACATATTTGTGTTTAAGTAACACAGGCACATATACCGATCATTTCATTAATTTCTTAATCAGTTACAGTTCCCAAAAGTAAACGCACCAAACATCTGTCCCAGCATTCTTCATGGGTCTATCTTTTCCGTAATTTTTTTGGTTTGTTTTTAAAAATCTTTTAACTTTTTGGCACTCTTTTTCCATGTGATTTTAGAATTCTCTGCCAGTAACCTTTTAAATTAAAAGGCCATTAGAGCGCTTTGTTTGGATAAGCACATGGCTCAGGGCAGTGGTTATAGGATATTTCACACAAATATTAACCCAGCAAAGCATTTAAATATGGGCATGCTCCTATTGAGTTTAGTAGGACTATGCGCGTGCCTAGAGCTAAGCATACAGTTATGTGCTTTGCTGGATTGGGGCTCAGAATGTTCATAATTTTGCAGGATGGAGCCTTCATATAGCTAGAGAAGTATTAGAAACTCACAAATTAAATGGAAAGGAGAAACTTGGAAACAGTAATGATGGCAACTGACCTAGAGGTGACAAAGAACAGCAAGTTAGACATTTACTTGGACTTTCAAATATACCTTATATAAAGTCCTTCATAAAAGGATATTAATGAAACTAGACAGGCATGGAGTGAGGGACACAACACTGTCATGGATCATAAACTGCTAAAAGGCAGAAAAAGAGATCTGGAGTTCCTATTTGCCTTCTCTCATAACACCAAAATGGACATTCAGTGAAACTGAGAGGTAACAAATTTAAGACTGAGAAAAGTGTAGAACTAGAAGAGATAGCATAAAAATTAAAACTTAGGTTGAATGCTGTACAGAAAAATCTTCCTGGCACTGAGAACTATTAGCTGATGGAATAGTCTTGTAATGGAAGTAGTGAAAACCCCATAACTTGGCACACTAACACTAGACTGGATAAACAATTGACAACGTTCTCTAAGTAGTGAACCTCCACTGACAGGGAGATAGAGTAGAATGATGACTTAAGAGTTCTTTTCCTTCCCCCCCTTCTATAATTTTCTTCAAGTGTGTAGTGCCATTGCCTGTGCTCTGTATGTTCTGAGGATAAACAAGGAATTTCAGTCCTCAGTGCTGTCAAGCCAGCATCTTGCACAAGAGCTTAATAATACTAATAATGAATGAAGTACATGAATCTCTCTGTCAGCAGGTACAATGATCTGACATTGTGTTGGGGATCAAAAAGGCAGCAGTTCATTTAATCTTCCATTGACTTCAGTGGTCTTTGAATCAGGTCCTTAAGCCCCGATTCATGAAATCATGTGCTTTAATTTTAAGCATGTGCTTAAGTGTTGTTGTTTTTTAAGAGAGATGGACTTAATCATGTGCTTAACTGCTTTCCTGGATCAGGGATTTCATGCTTAAATAGTTGAGAAAGTGTTGCCTGGTAAATGCATACATACTCTACCATTCACAGTTGTCATTATTTACTATATGCAATTAAATCCAATCTATGCCACTAACAAAATGATCCCTTTGAAAAGAGAATGCTTCTAATCTTCTTCATATAGTAGAAATCAGGGTTCATAAGGAACAAGGAGCAAAAGATAATTTATTGGCTGGTTTCACTGTATATCCCTGTCTATTTATGTTCCCATGCTGTGAAATGGCAGAGCATCCAACAAAAGTGTGGATTCTGCAGACTCAGTCTAATCATTCACAGTTTATCCTCTCTTAGGACATGATGATTTTATTTATTGATCAAGAATGTTTAATATTTGGAAAAATATCAGGAAGCAAACCAAAAATATTATGACAGCGAGTTATAATGTTTTGAATATTTTTATAGCATAAATATCTCTAAAGTGACCCACATGTATCTCTGGGTGTTCGACTTAAACAAGAAAGAAAGNGAAAGAAAGAAAGAAAGAAAGAAAGAAAGAAAGAAAGAAAGAAAGAAAGAAAGACTTTGTTATATCCATCCCCTTATAAAGTTGCTACATGCTATTTTACTAATCTGAAAATGTGCAGTGCTAGGAAATTATATTCCCCTCCCCTGACCACCATGATGACAGAAAAAGATGAAAATGAGAAGAAAAATATTCTGGTCTTTATACAAAAACCTCCCACCAACTGACAGTATTAAAGAGTGCTAAACATTAAGGTTCCCATGTTGCTGTCTCTCTAAGGCAGCTGTACAATCCTAAACATGGCAGAGCAAGCTTAGCCAAAATTGTAATCTCATATAAAAGAAAAAGATATCAAGTTAATTAGACAGGATCTATTTTCCATAAACCCATGTTGGTTTGCATTAATTACACTACCCTCCTTTAATATTATATTAATTAAGTCTTGTATCAGCTGTGCCATTATCTGGCACAAGAGCAGCTTTCTTACAGTCTTCTGGAATTTCTCTGGCATTCCAAGACTTCTTGGAAAACACCATTTATGGTCCAGTGAGCTCCTCAGCCAGCTCTTTTAAAGCTAGTGGTCTGTAGTAGACATCATCTAATACCCTATTTTGTGCTTTATCTGTAAGGACATTGATCCATAAGCCTTCAAGATCATTTTCTTCTGAATTATTAGTGACTCAGAAAGACATACTGCCATTTTTGATAACAGATTGCTACACCCCGTCCCCTTCTGCTGTCTTGATCCTTCCTAAATAGGTTATAATCAATTATTTTAGTATTTCAATCACAGGAATCATCCCACCAGGTTTCAATAATACATACTAGATCAAATTTATGCTCATAAATGAGCAATTCCAATTCCTCTTTTTTGTTACCCAGGCTCCTAGCATTGGGGTTTAGGCAATTATAGAATTTCTACTCTTCATGTTCTTTGATTCCTTGATTAAGTTTACTTTCAGTATCTTGATTTTGTGCTGAGTGCTCTTAGCTTCACTCTTTTTACTCACCCCTTTTGGCATTAATTTAGTACTCTCCTGACTACCAACCTGTCCCTCAGGAGATTGGTCCCCATTTTACTGAGGTGAAGGTAATCTAAACTATACAGACCCCTCCCCATATAGAAGGTGAACCAGTGTTCCACAAAACCTAAACCTACACTCTACACCGCTTACCTAGCCAGTGGCTCACTTCCAGAATCTTCTGCCTTCTCTCTTCCTTTGTACATGGAACAGGAAGATTCTAGAGAAGATTGTTTGATCATTTATCTTCTTCAGAATGCTTCTGCATTCCCTGAAGTCATCTACTATCTGAGATATTCTGTAACACAGTGTCGTTAGTGCCAATATGAACCATCACTAATTGATCCTTTCTCATTAACTTCAGAAGCCTAACCAACCTTACAGCAGTGTCTCTCAACCTTTCCAGACTACTGTACCCCTTTCAGGCATCTGATTTGTCTTGTGTACCCCGAGTTTCACCTCACTTAAAAACTACTTGCTTACAAAAGCAGACATAAAAATACAAAAGTGTCACAGGACACTATTGCAGAAAAATTGCTGACTTTCTCATTTTTACCATGTAATTATAAAATAAATCAATTGGAATATAAATATTGTACTTACATTTCAGTGTATAGTATATAGAGCAGTATAAACAAGTCATTGTATGAAATTTTAGTTTGTACTGACTGTGACGGGTTGGATCACAGAAACCCCCTTGGGAGCTGCCAACCAATGTGCAAAGACTACTTCTATTCCTGTTTTCCCTGCCAGCTCAGTGGCTTCAGGACCCTGTCTTGCTGAAGCCAGACACACCCGTCTGCTCCAACACAGACCCAGGGTTGGAATTACCTGCCCCAAAGCTGCATGTTTACCTGAAAACAGCTCACAGAAGTGTGCTTGTCTTTAGCACTCAGATGCCAAACTCCCAATGGGGTCTAAACCCAAATAAATCCGTTTTACCCATAAATTGTTCGCCCTCTATAACACTGATAGAGAGATATGCACAGTTGTTTGCTCCCCCAGGTATTAATACATACTCTGAATTAATTAATAAGTAGAAAGTGATTTTATTAAATACAGAAAGTAGGATTTAAGTGATTCCAAGTAATAACAGACAGAACAAAGTAAGTCACCAAGCAAAATAAAATAAAATGCGCAAATCTATGTCTAATCAAACTAAATACAGATAAAATCCTCACCAGTTCCAAAATGTTCCCTTTTACAGGCTAATCTTCTTTTAGCCTGGGTCCAGCAGTTACTCACACCCCCTGTAGTTACTGTCCTTTGTTCCAGTTTCCTTTGAGTACCCTGGGGGGGTGGAGAGGCTCCTTCTTTAGCCAGCTGAAGACAAAATGGAGGGGTCTCCCACGGGTTTAAATAGACTGTCTCTCGTGGGTGGAGACCCCCTCCTCACCCTCTGTAGAATCCAGTCACAAAATGGGGATTCGGAATCACATGGGCAGATCACATGCCCATGCATGACTCAGGACTTGCAGGTAGCAGCCATTACCCACATGCTGCCTTGAACGTCCTCAGGTAAACTTCTTATGTGGATTGGAGTCTTCCAAGCTCTTTTGTCTGTTAAGTGCTCCCTGATTGAACACTTAATTTGCACATTCCTTTCCCAAGAAGTGATCAAATGTTCTAACTAAGGCCACTTAGAAATCAAGCAATTATATAGCCAATGTTCATAACTTTGAACACACAAATGGTGCCTGCATACAACTAGTATGAACATAACCAGTAGATCATAACCTTTACATAGATATGTTACATGGCCTATGTAGAAAAACCCTATTCCAGTTATATCATACATACATTTATGAGTTCCCCCCCCCCATAAAGCCTTATGGGGTACACTGTCACACTGACTTCACTAGTGCTTTTTCTGTAGCCTGTTGTAAAACTAGGCAAATATCTAGATGAATTGATGTACTTCCTGGAAGACCTCTGTGTACCCCTCAACATATCCCTGGTTGAGAACCAATGCCTTAGAGGCCATCTTATGGCTTGGGTCTGGGAAGGCAGAACACCATCTCTTATCTGCCTGTCCCTTGCAGAATGTTCTTTTGATTCTTCTGAGTATTGAATCCCCAACATGGATAGTCTGTCTTCTTCGGGTGATTGGAGAATTCTTTGTGGGCAAGTTTGATTTTATTACAGCTGTGTTCTTTACATCTCTCTACTAATACATAAGAACAGCCATACTGGGTCAGATCAATGGTCCATCAAACCCAGTATCCTGTCTTCCAACAGTGCCCAGTGCCAGATGCTTCAGAGAGAATGAACAGAACTGGGCAATTATTGAGTGTTCCATCCCCTGTCATTGAGTCCCGGTTTCTGAGTTTGGGTCCCTGACTATCTTGGCTAATAGCCATTGACGGACCTATCCTTCAGGAACTTATCTAATTCTGTTTTGAACCCAGTTATACTTCTGGCCTTCACAACATGCCCTGGCAATGAGTTCCACAGGTTGACTGTGTATTGTGTGAAGTACTTCCTTATGTTTGTTTTAAATCTGCTACCTATTAATTTCTTCAGATGAACCCTGATTCTTGTGTTATGTAAAGGACTAAACAAGACTTCCTTCTTCATTTTCTGCACACCATACATGATTCATTTATCATATCCCCCCTTAGTCATCTCTTTTCTAAGATGAACAGTCCCAGTCTTTTTAATCTATCCTAATATGGAAGTTGTTCCATACCCCAAATCATTTTTGTTGCCCTTCTCTGTATTTTTTTCCAATTCTAATATATCATTTTTGAGATGGGGTCACCAGAATTGCATGCAGTATTCAAGGTGTGGACATAGAATAGATTTATACAGTGGCATTATGATATTTTCTGTCTTATTATCTCTTCCTTTCCTAAAAGTTCCTAACATTCTGTTAGCATCCTTGATGGCTGCTGCAAATTGAGTGGATGTTTTCAGAGAATTATCCATGATAACTCCAAGATCTCATTCTTGAGTGGTAACCGCTAATTTAGGCCACATCATTTTGTATGTATAGTTGGTATTATGTTTGCCAATGTGTATTACTTTGCACTTGTCAACACTGAATTTCATCTGCCATGTTCTGGCCCAGTCCCCCAGTTTTGTGAGATCCTTTTTTAATTCTTTGCAGTCGGCTTTGGACTTACTATCTTCAGTAATTTTGTATCATCTGCAATCTTTGCCACCTCACCTTTTACCCCCTTTTCCAGATCATTTATGAATAAGTTGAACAGCACTGGTCCCAGTACAGATCATTGTGGGACTGTTATTTGCCTCTCTCCAGTGTGAAAACTGACCATTCACTTGTCCAGCTAGATCCTAGAGGTATCATCCACAGTGTCCATGCTGAGAACCTGGTATAATTTGGAAACTCCTATGTAATAGTAGCCAAGGACGTGAATGGATAGTGATCCTTCCAGTGTGACAAAGCTATTAGCTTCTTGTAACCCTGACCTGTGTCAAGTGACTAGGGTTAAAAAATAAAGATTACTAGTACTCCTGTGTGTTATATTTTTGTTACAAGAAAACTAAATATTTGGCAAAACACAAAGCAGTGCAGAAGGCTTCATAAGCAATGGAGCCAGGGTGGTTCCACTGAACATTGAGGGGCAGAAGTTGGGGGGATGCACAGGCAGTGGGCACCTCATGTACAGTATATAATTCAGCTCAGCAGCTGTTTCCTGGGCAAGGTGGGTGGGTTGGTAAGGGCAAAGCTGATGATCTGCTGCTACATGAATCCACCACCCATTACGAGCCTGATCCAAAACCTATAAAGTCAATTGAAAGTCTCACATGGACTTCAGTGAGCTTTGGATCAGACTCTTAGGTGCTCAGCTACAGCAACAATGGCTATGGTGAAAGAATCTGAATAGAATAGAAAAAATGCACCCCATGAAGTGGGACATGAGCTGGGAAGGGCTCCCCAGGACCTCGGGTTGGGGCTGCTGTCTCGGCCATGGAACAGTTGTGTAGCTGTTCCACCACCTGAGTGAGGAACACCTTCCATTCTGCCATGGAGCCCACCAGCACTTGGCCACTGCATTGATTCCCCGGATTTGGGCCATGGTGACGAGTTCTCTTTGGAATTTGTATCTATAAGCTACAGTTGTGTTCATTTATAGGCATTACATAATGACAAGATTATTTGGGGGAAATTCTATGACAGCAATTTTATGTTATTATTTAGACTCACATCATTGTGTCAGAAATTTCTTTTTAGATCCATAAACATTACCCTGTTAAGTCTGAATCTTAGTCTTTCTCCAGATCCTGAGTTTTTCCCTATTACATTTTCTAAGGAAAAAGTTACCTAAAATTACCTTATTTTATGAGTCATAATCATTATTAATTCCCAGTGGCAACAATTAGTTTTAAAAATCAAGTGGGATAGAGAAAAGATGATAAGTAACCTGTAATACCTATTTTTGTATAAATATTTTCTTCCTGTGGCAATTTACTTAAATGAAATAAAATTATTTAATTAGGTCAAGATTTTCAAAAATGGATGCCTAACATGACGTTCCTAAGTCCATATGTAGGTACCTAAAATAACGTACCTGATTTTTCAGATGTACTGAATGCTCAAAAACTCCTATTGATGTTAGTCCTTTTTGTTGAAATATACCAGGCTGAACTGAGACAAGTAGTTCACCCTTAATGTTTTCTCTATCCGAGTATTATTGTGAAAAGTTACAAAAGATGTTATGTTTTTAGAACCTTCACCAATTTCTGACTTTTAATGATATGTCTGCGTTAGCAGTTTCAAAGAAAGATGAAAATATTTTTAATGTTAATTGTTTCTTAATATACTCTATTTATGCATGCCACCTTAGACATGCCAATTTAATTACACAATAACACTGGTGTGTGAAATGACACTTTTAACACCAATGGAGTTTTTGGCCCCAATGAACTATAAAGGTGCCCTTTATAGTCACATGAAAGCACAATTTACGATAAAGTGACAAGTGTTCAGAAGCAAAAAGATTGTTTTCAATTTGTATCTAAACTCTAATTGACAGTGAGATAACCATGAAAATGACATCATTTATCCTTCAGTGTGAAACTCTCACCAGTCAAAAATCCTTTACATTGTAGTAGATAAAAAGGTGCTACATAAATTAAGATGATACTATTATTTATTATTATTGTACATTTGAGATTTGTAGCAGCAGTAATGGCCTGATCCAGAGAGGTGCTAAGCATTAGCTACTTCCATTCACCAAAATGAGAGAAGCTGTTGTGCCACACCCTTCAAGATCAGGCCATAAGTGTCCAGAGGGGACAGCTTTTTGTAGGTGGTCTGCAGACACCACCAATTTGGTCAACATAATGTACCCTTTCTATGCCCACGCCCACTCATCTACTTTAAGATAAAGTATGATGTGGAGTTGCCAAGTGGTGCTATCGTCTATAGAAACTGGGATAAAAATGACACCATTAACACATTAAAATGACCACTTTAAAATACTTGCATTCATTTTCAATTTAATAATTATGTATTATTTCAAGACATAAAATTGGATTTTTGTGTGACCTTAAAGCATCACAACAACAATCTGTAGGGCTAAACAAAATCTAATAATGAGTTTGTATCATTGAAGAGTGATAGCACCAGTAACATGTATAGTCAACATCATTATCATCTTGTTCAGCATGATGATCTCTGTCGAGAGTGTGTGTGTTTATTGCCTTGGCATGTACACTTCTGCAGTCTCCATAGAGTTATTGTTGTCATATCTGTCAAAGACTTCCATTACAGAATTAGCTTTCTCCAATCCCTTTAAGACCTGTCTCAAGAACTCAGCATTCAATTAATCAAATGTGTGGTATTTGTCTCCAGCCATCATTTGTATGGCAGCCATGGCATCTCTGATGTACACTGTGTTTGCTTTGTTTGATTCTTTCATCTTGAGCTTCCAGCTGATGACCTAATTCAGCTTTGTCAAATCTTCTCATTGTTCCATCAGCACAGAAGAGGGGCATAGGCACAGGTGACTAAGAACAGTTGCCTCTGTATCTTGCTAAGGACAGGGCTCTGCAGAAAACAATTTCTGGACTGATAACTGCTGTGATTATCCCTCCTTTGCCAGACTTAAATTTGGTCTTCTTGTTCCTGTTCATAAATGTTTTGATGCCATATTCTTGACAGGGCTGAAGAAGCTGTGTCCCATCAGAATCAAGTGCACCTTTCACAAATCTCTCAATTTGATCTTCACCAACATCTGCTATTTTCATCATAGACTCTTGTGCATCTGATGTTACATGCAGTCCTATAGATATGTTGATAAACATCTCTAGATGTGATTCAGGATCAGATGGATTTGTCATAATGTTGATGACATGGTTATTAAGAGCAGTGACATGTTCTTCATTCCTCTTCAGTGCAGAAGCAAGGACTTGTTTATGGACATAAGAATGGCCATACTGGGTCAGAGCTATGGTCCATCTAGCCCAGTATCCGGTCTTCCATCAGTGGCCAATGCCAGAGGCTTCAGAGGAATGAACAGAACAGGCAATCATTGAGTGATGCATCCCCTATCGTCCACTCTCAGTTTCTGGCAATCAGATGCTAGGGACACCCAGAGCATGGAGTTGCATCCCTGACCATCCTGGCTAATAGCCATTGATGGAGCTGTCCTCCATGAACTTATCTAATTCTTTTTTGAACCCAGTTATACTTTTGGCCTTCACAGCATCTCCTGGCAATGAGTTCCACAGGTTGACTGTGCATTGTGTGAAGAAATACTTCCTTTTGTTTACTTTGAACATGCTGCCTATTAATTTCATTGGGTGACCCCCTAGTTCTTGTGTTATGTGAAGGAGTAAATAACACTTCCTTCTTCACTTTCTCCTCACTATTCACGATTTTATAGACCTCTATCACATCCCTTCTTAGTCGTCTGTTTGTCTTCACTACTTATTGGGCCCTTTCTTTCTCACATAGCTTTAACATATTCATAATGTGAAGTTGTGTATTGTCATCTCTAACACTTACACTGACCTCTGCATGTGTCACTGAATTAAAAAGCTAGTTTCTACAATATTTCAAATGCTAGTACTGCATGCATAGGCAATTACAAATTAAAACCTTCTAGCAAGAAGGCTAGATGCTACATTGTCTATTCAAAAGCTTATAAATGGGGAAGCATTACATTAGGAATTCACACACATGTATATCTGCCCACTATGTAATACAAACTATGGGCAAGCAATCTACTGCTGCTGGTGCTCAGCCTTCAGTGTGAGGCTGATCTGATAGTGAATTTCAATTGAAAATATAGAAAACTATTATAATCACTTGTGAGATACTTTGACAATTAAGAATATGCGAAGTGAAAACATTTCATATTAGTACATTGCAAAATGTTGATATTCACCATTTTTGCCACATGCTACAACAGCTTCATCATTTCTGGGGGAAAAACACTTGCCCATGAAAAACCAATACAAATCTTTTAAAAGGTTGTCATTTGGTAGTTTTGACAACTAAACACCACATTAAAGTGTTAAAATTAACTTAACCAGTAAAAACTGTAGTCATAGTCATGCTGCAGTGTTTCTGGAACTGTACAAAAATGACACTCTCATTTTGGGTATCATGGTTTCATCTCTCCTACTGACTTACAGCACCACTTGACAGCTCCACATTATACTGCATCGAAATATACATAAAATAAGCTTTCAAATGATACATGGTGTGTGGGTGTGAGTAGGGTGGGTACATAAACTACACAAATATGGCTCTTTTTGGAGAATTGCCACACACTCATGGTGAGCAGAAATTGCTGAGACACAAAATCACAGTAAACTAAACTGGTTGACATGGTTCAGTTCCTTTCTGCATCCCAGGCCTGATACAAAGTCCACTGAATTCCACTGCAATGTTTCCACTGACTTCAATGGGCTTTGGACGAAGCCCCCTATAATTTTCATAGCAAAGGGCATCATCCACATTTGATGCAAACCGAAATGTTTCTTTCCCACTGTATTTAATGACATATAAGAAAGAGTTTACAGAAAGATATCTACCCCAAACAACAATGGGCTCTGTCTTCTGAGGAGCTGAGCTCAGTGCAAGCACAGGTATGCAGCATCTCACAGAAGGTACCAGTGTCTTACAGGATTGAACCCAAAACAGCCATAGGAACTCAATTGGCAATATGCTGAGCACCTCCTTAACTCCCACTGACTTCAATGGAAGCAGTGGGTGCTCAGCATCTGGCAGGATCAGGCCTTCCATGTTCTATATTTACTCTCTATTCAAATTCATTAAAGCAACAGACTCTTTGAGAGATGCCAATAAGGGGAGCCTGTACATGAAGGATGGGCTCCACCTAAACCAAAATGGAACCAGATTGCTGGCACTTAAAATTACAAAGGTCGTAGAGCAGTTTTTAAACTAAGGGCTGCGGGAAAGCTGACAGGTGCGGAGGAGCACATGGTTCAGACAGAGACATCCCTTAGGTGAGGATCTACTAATGGAGATTGTCTATGTCCTAGTAAGGAGGAGAGGATGGAAGATGATAAAATACAGGTAGGATCTGATGAGAAACAGTCAAATGAAAAAAGTCTCATTCAATTACATCATGTAATTGGAGACAGCTAAAAAGTGACAAGTTTTTAAAGTGCTTATATCCCAGTGCTAGAAGTCTAAATAATAAGATGGGTGAACTAGAGTGCCTCATATTAAATGAGGATATTGATATAATAGGAATCACAGAAACTTGGTGGAATGAGGCTAATCAATGGGACACAGTAATACCAGGGTACAAAATATTTTGGAAAGACAGAACAGGTCGTGCTGGTGGGGGAGTGGCACTATATGTGAAAGAAAGCGTAGAATCAAATGAAGTAAAAATCTTAAATGAACCAAACTGTACCATAGAATCTCTATGGATAGTAATTCCATGCTCGAATAATAAGAATATAGCAGTAGCGATATATTACCGACCACCTGACCAGGATAGGTCAGGATAGTGACTGTGAAATGCTCAGGGAGATTAGAATGGCTACTAAAATAAAAAGCTCAATAATAATGGGGGGTTTCAACTATCCCCATATTGATTGGGTACATGTCACCTCAGGATGGGATGCAGAGATAAAGTTTCTTGACATCTTAAATGACTGCTTCTTGGAGCAGCTAATCCTGGAACCCACAAGAGGAGAGGCAATTCTTGATTTAGTCCTAAGTGGAGCACAGGATCTGGTCCAAGAGGGGAATATAGCTGGACCCCTTGGTAATAGTGACCACAATATAATTAAATTTAACTTCCCTATGGCTGGGAAAACATCACGGTGGCCCAACATTGTAGCATTTAATTTCAAAAAGGGGAACTACACAAAAATAAGGAGGTTAGTTAAACAGAAATTAAAAGGTACAGCACCAAAAGTAAAATTCCTGCAAGCTGCATGGGAACTTTTTAAAGACACCATAATAGAAGCTCAACTTAAATGTATACCCCAAATNCGTAGCGATATATTACCGACCACCTGACCAGGATAGGTCAGGATAGTGACTGTGAAATGCTCAGGGAGATTAGAATGTCTACTAAAATAAAAAGCTCAATAATAATGGGGGGTTTCAACTATCCCCATATTGATTGGGTACATGTCACCTCAGGATGGGATGCAGAGATAAAGTTTCTTGACATCTTAAATGACTGCTTCTTGGAGCAGCTAATCCTGGAACCCACAAGAGGAGAGGCAATTCTTGATTTAGTCCTAAGTGGAGCACAGGATCTGGTCCAAGAGGGGAATATAGCTGGACCCCTTGGTAATAGTGACCACAATATAATTAAATTTAACTTCCCTATGGCTGGGAAAACATCACAGTGGCCCAACATTGTAGCATTTAATTTCAAAAAGGGGAACTACACAAAAATAAGGAGCTTAGTTAAACAGAAATTAAAAGGTACAGCACCAAAAGTAAAATTCCTGCAAGCTGCATGGGAACTTTTTAAAGACACCATAATAGAAGCTCAACTTAAATGTATACCCCAAATTAAAAAACATAGTGAGAGAACCAAAAAAGAGCCACCGTGGCTAAACAACAAAGTAAAAGAAGCAGTGAGAGACAAAAAAGCATCCTTTAAAAAGTGGAAGCTAAATCCTAGTGAGGAAAATAGAAAGGAACATAAACTCCGGCAAATGAAGTGTAAAAATAGTTAGGAAGGCCAAAAAAGAATCTGAAGAACAGCTAGCCAAAGACTCAAAAAGTAATAGCAATTTTTCCACCAAGAAAATAAAAATATTTCATTTTGTGTCAGTTTGACCTGAATAAAAAAAAAATGGGTTTTTGAACTGATCTGAACCATTTCATGTCAAATCAGTTCAACAAAACATTAGCCTGCATTTGCCTAGCAAATGGGAGTTGTAGTTCCTTCCCCCTTTCTCTCCTATGGGACAGGCTCCCTGGAGAACTACATTTCCTTCTGATCAAGCTGTGTGGTGCATCATGGAAGTCACATGAGTGGGTTCATTATGGGAGATGTAGTTCAGCCAGGGAGTCTGGCCCACAGGAGAGAATAGAGGCTGGAACGACAATTCCCTTACACAACGTAGCGTAGGGCAATGCACTTTAATACTGAAATGTAATTGGGTCATTTAAACAAACAGCTCTAACTGGAAATATGGTTAGCTCAGAAGAAATGCCTCAGGCTGAATGGGTGTGGGCAGAAACCGATCTAATGGTTGCACTCTCCTGCGTGGTCCCTACTGGTCAGGGCAGAAGAATATCAGTCTGGAAGCTTTCAGGAGCTCTGTCAGTATTGTACCTCTTTTATAGGCAAACAGGATTTTAGTATCCAGGACTGTCAGCCTAACCCTGTGTGGCCTGCCACCACATCCTTGTTTATTATTCTTCATTTCCTGTAATCACTTAAGTCCTGGGTGCTGCAGACCCTCCCTCCCTGAGGGGTTGGGCCTTTTGCTCTTTCAGTGGCTTCTGCCCACCCTCCTGGGATTTAAATAGACTGACTTCTTTCATGAGTGTTACAATCCCTTAAAAGAAAACAAAATTAAAAATAAAACTTCGAGGGTACAACCATTAAGCAGGTATTAATGGTTCATCTGGGATACTAAAAAACAGAACTGTATTTTGGGGGAAGAATATTTTTTCTATGCTTTGTGTATGCTCTCTTTCTCCAGAAAACCTGCAGTTTTCCCAGGGGAGGGTCTCATAATTAGGGTCCTCTAGCAGTTTTGCAAACTTTTTTTTGTTTGCCACTTTTTAAAAAGGAACTTTAATTATCTACTACCCTGTGTAAGCAGCGATATCAGTGAGTTCTGGTTAATGTCATTTTCTGATAATTTGATAAGGACACGACAGTGATTCCATGTAGCCAACATACACACAACTACAGAACACAATATACTCCTTTCAATCAAGAAATGTTAAAACCTAGACATTGACATTTAAATACAGAGAAGGAAGGGCAAGTACCAGAACCAGAAAAAACACCACAAAAGTATTTTTTAAAATGTTTAGAGAGGGACCCAAACCAAAACCCTGAATCTAATCCTCATACTTCTATATTAGGTAGGAAGTGGCTACTCCTGAACATGGAAGTTCAGACTATAAATCTGAACCAGTCTATCCCAAATGTTTGCTGGTTAAGATTTGGTGCATCGGTTTTGCTCTTTATAGAAATAATTTGACCTGCAACCTCAGATCCAAATCCAGAGCCAGATCCTAATTTCCAATCTTGGGGTTTGATTTTGGTGTATCTCTAGAAATTGTACTTCAACACTTCAGAGGCAAAGTCCCCCACTGCTATTATTCAGCTTTTAGGAGTAGCCCAGCATAATTGTTCTACTTCAAGTGGCTGGGATTACTGCGCAGACAGAATGAATAATGTAACACTCTGCTCTCTATCCAAAAAGGCAAATCTGGCACCTTTTCTTGTGTCCAGTTCCCCATTTTCTGAGATATTCAGACTACCCATGTTCATTTTGCTACTGCCTTCCACTGAGTTTGAGTCACACATCACAATGGGCTCTGAAGGCGGGATCAACAAAGATAACTGCGAGTCCTGTCCAGAAGGGGCCCTGGTAGAACCACGTCAGACATTCCTACCCCTCCGAAACTGAGCTTAATGCCCTTCACTTAGTCCAGAATCCTGAGAGCTGCATTTAGTCCTCAATTAGCTACACAGATTGCCAGATCTTTGGCTCGCTGCACTACTCCAGAAGCACACAGGGAATTTAAGCTGCATCAAACAAGCGGCTGATTCCTGCTGCATCAGGGGCCATGACAATGTAGGTGTGGGGTGGGGGTGGCATTCTGGGACACAAGCAGGGATGGCCACTCCCACTGGCGTAATTTAGAGGAGCCTTCAGCCAAGTGTCTGATGGCTCCAGGATTGAAGGAATGGGAAGGTGTCTCAAAGCCATGTGCACCTAAGTGTCTAGCCCAGAGAGCTGTCATTAAATTGATTCTCTAGGTAGGACTTAAATATGACATCTTAGCAAAAACCTCATCTTACAGTTATCTGAGGATCCATGGAAGGGGGGAAATTTTATATACATATATATATATATATATATAATAAAACTCTCGGTAGGAGAGCTAGAATTTTGTCTATGATGTTTTTCTCCCAAAATACTCAGGGGGTTATTTGTATATTCTGCTGTTATTGGACCAAATTCACTGCTGGCAGCTGAATCTGAATCCTTCCTGTGCCATCAGCCACCACTTAGGGCATGAACAAGGCTTCACGTTCCCTGTGCATCCTGATCTGCTCTTTGCATGGCCACTGTGTTGTTAAGTCCCATAAGTTTTCCCTCTGAACAGTGTTTGACAAAGGGTGTTTTTCAGTCATCCCCTTTTGTAAGTTCCTGGCACAGACATAATGGGCTCAATTAACTAAAGTTAATGGAGTTTCCCCCACCCTCCCCACATTTACACAAATGGGGAATTTTGACCTCTAGTTTTAAAGTAATACATATCTTAAGTCTCCCAGGTGCTTCTTTATGATTCCAGAAATCTTCTATCATTATTTAAAAAAAAAAATGAAAGTGTAAACATCAAATGATCCTAAACTTGGATGATACAGTGGAAGCCAAATAAGAAACAAAAAGGGGGTTGGGGAAGGAGAAGGCTGAACAATGTAGATGGAAAGAGGGGGACAATCAAGGTTTCCAAAACTTTTGCTCAGCTATCATTAAAAGACCCAAAGGACTCAATAAAAGATCTCTAACCCCATTGGTTCTGATCTTATTAAAAATCAGTAACTTTTGAAGAGCTAAAGAAAGCCAAAAGAAACAAGCCTTTGAGTAAAGCTGTGGCATACTGCTCCTTTTTTAAAGAAACGCGTTAAATAAATTTGCCTAGCTCATGCGTCTAATGGGAATTTGCTTTAAAAATGTGGTTCTCAGTGTGGGGATCATAAATGTTCCATGAATCCCTTTCTGGTGGTGTGAAGAAATAAAGAGTTTGAGAAACAGCTACCATGGTGTCTTGGGATCAGAGAGAGACTGAAAAAGGAAGATTACCAAGACGACAATTCTCAGTCTAATATATAAGTAGGGGAGTCACATGTTAAACAAAATGGCAGCATGTTCCTTCCAATCACTCATTTATCCCATTTTATTTCATGTTCTTTGTGGGTTAAGTTCATCCTTGTACAGAGAACCAGCACAAAGCCCATGCGCCATGTAAATCCCATTTAAGCAACCAGAGGGGACCAGCTGAGGTCACTCAATTAGGGTGAACTGAAAAGAATGGGGCAGATAATCCCCAAAACCGATGGATATTTTCAATACTTAGATTTACCAAGACAGCATAAAACAGCTTCTTTATTACTTCACTGGTTGTCCAGAAACCAACAACACAGTTCCCTTAAAGTAACCCAGCCTCAGGCCTCCACTCAGGTACACAAGTCAAATATGATGAAGAGTTCTGAAAATCTTATTTCATCATATAAAAGAAAAGGTTCTACCAATCTCAAAGGATCGGACACATTACCTCCCAGGTTAATGAATATTCCAGATGTTACCCAAATATACGCATACAGCCAATTCATATTAACTAAACTAAAATGTATTTAAAAAACAAAAGAGAGAGAGAGAGTATAGGTTAAAAGATCAATATACATACAGACATGAGTTCAATTGTTGAGGTTCAGATTCATAGCAGAGATGGTGAGTTTTGTAGTTGCAAAGAGTTCCTTTAGATTCTAAAGTTTAGAATTTAGTTTATAGGTTATAGTCCAATGTCCAATATCATATCCAGGGTGTACCTGCTTAACTGGGATCTCATCTTGCGACTCAAACGTCCTCTGATGAAGCTTATCTGAGATAAAAAAGATCAGGACCCAAGGATCTTTTATACAATTTCAGGTCTTCTTTGACAAGTTGGAGTCCCTGGGGGGAACAATAGGTAATTAGGGCAACTTTCACATGGGTCCATCACTGGTACTTAGCTATACGAATTAACATAAAACAATCCCCTGTCCCTCCACCATTCACTGATGATTTGCTGTACATTTCAAAGAGAGATGAATACAGAAATATCCCGTGTTTACACTTCATTTAAATGCTAAGATGTTCTTTTGATCTTTGAATTATCAGAATACAGCATAGACAGGGACTGTTGATTACATTGTTGACCCTACTCACATATATGTAAATACACAAAAACACAAATATTATCTCCCCACATGTCTTTAAGGGTTGAATTTAAGTCATTTATTTTGCAAGATGTTTAACCCTTCCTGGCCATGCGTCACACAACTTTAATCTAGCAATCCAGCTCCCACTGTAATTAATGGGAAAGCTCCCACTGACTTAAATGGGAAGTGTATCGAGGCTTCAATGCTTCACATTAAGCCCCTGGTTTTAACTGGGATTTACATGGTGCATGAACCTCATAGTGGACTTTTTCACAGAGGTGAATTTCAGCTTAACTATCCACTCAACACAGCTACCCCAAAAACTGAAATCTGGGGGAAATCTGTCAAATGACATAAAAAGGCTGAAACCTCTGCTCCCACTTGCCCAATCACAGCCATAGTCGGAACTGCTGTCTTTCAATCTGTCCCAAAATTCTCTTCAGTTGCGTTCACAAGTCAAATAAATGACCAGATTTTTTTCCCCATTTCTTTGCACCGGTGATGAAAATATGAAGGGCCATAAGCCTCCCTGGATTGCACAAGCATATTACTGTATTTAATGTTAAGCACAATGAATCAGAGGATATTTATTATACGCTTCACTGTTTCACTGGAAGCCAGTTGGGTAAAATGAAAATTAGTTGGATTAGCCCTTAGAATGCAGTTTTTCTACCCTAAACTGCTGAGAGTGCTTGGAAAACATGCAGATTACTGGTCTCTTGTAAACAAAAGGATCAGACATCAGCTTCTTTGGTTAACCAAAACCTTCCAATTAGATTGCAGAAATCAGCATTTAGAAGTTGTCTGAGCAGAAGCATACTGTTCTCTCTCATTTGTGTGACTCAGAGAACAGACTGCCATGTGCAAGCATTATATTTATTTGTAAAGTTGCAGAGTTTGTAGTAATGGGCCTATCTGGAAAACCTGGTGGAAATTCCTTTTTAATGACCAACACATTTACCTTCTGCATTGTTTGGATTTAAGAGAAACCAATATCACAGCCATTAGTTTTTAATACGTGAGAGCGCAATCTTGTATGCAACCATGCATCCTTATTCCCCTTTGTACCAATGGGCAAAATCCTGAGAAGTATTCAGCATTTACAATTCACATTGGACCATCGCTGAGGTTCAAAGACAATGGGAGTTTTTTCTGAGTAAAAATTGAACAAGGACTTCAGGATAAAGTCCCTTGACTGGAGTGGAAGTGGCAAGTGCTGGATACAGCTCAGTGTTTTTCCCAATAGGATCTGAGGGTCATAAGCATCTTGCAGGATTAGGCCTTTAGATAGTGAAATAGGTATTATATAGAACAGGGATTGGCAACTATTGGCACGCGGCCCATCAGGGAAATCCGCCGGTGGGCCGGGATGGTTTGTTTACCTGCAGCGTCCGCAGGTTCAGCTGATCGCAGCTTCCACTGGCCGCGGTTCGCCATTCCAGGCCAATGGGGGCTGCTAGAAGCGGTGTGGGCCAAGGGATGTGCTGGCCGCTGCTTCCCACAGCCCCCATTGGCCTGGAACAGTGAACCGCGGCCAGTGGGAGCTGCGATTGGCTGAACCTGTGGATGCTGCAGGTAAACAAGCCAAGCCATACTGTACTTGAATTTACTTTAGGTTTTGGAAACTTGGCAGTGTAGAACATCAAGTCCATTTCAGTTACAGACAGGGCCTCCAGGGTATATTCAGGCCTAAAATAAATAAGAGGATTTGCTAAAATAGTTAATAGGTTTTTAATCCCACCGTTAACTCAAAAGAGGATACCTCCAGAGCATCTTTTCTCCATTTTCACATAACTGCAGCTAAGCTCCAGAATAAAGAACATACCATGCACTCATAAGATTTCAGAGAGAATCAGGTATGCAAAAGGAAGCTATATAATGAATAAAAATCATGGAAAGACCAGTTTAGGAGGTGAAGATTTTTTTGCTTTGTTTTGTTATTGGAACGAATGAGAAGCTGAGAGACTCCAGAAAGGTGGCACAGAAAAGTGATGCCTGTAGTAGTCTCTAGGGTGTTTTTGGCTTATGGCAACTGTTTCCATTACTTGATGAGTTCACCAGAATGTGGGTCTAATTCAGTCCTGATGTAATTCCACTGAAGTCTATGGAGGAATTAATTTGTCCTATCTCCCCCTCTCCCCCTTGGCCCTCTCCCTCTAGTGAACTAACATTGACTTTCCTTTCTCTTCATTCAAACCATCTCACCACTCTTGGTGGGAGAACCATCTTCTCACACACTTCTGCCATCCTCCTGTACCTCTCCTCATCACTGACTCTCCATTCCTTTTTAATCTTAAATCTGTCTTGCTGTGACATATGCTGTCATGCCTGAATTTGATCTCCAGAGAACTCTAGGTTATGGTTCTCACAGGAGAAGGAGGGTGTTTCTCAGGGCAAGAAGGTCTCGGTTTTCTCTTCAGAGGTCAGAGTGACAAGGCTAGTGTGTGGGCCTGCAGGAGCCTACACTGGAACATCTGATACAAGAAATAGGATCTAAAGACCCTTCTTCATAAATAGGGACCACATATTAGGTCTTGCACAGGATCAGCTGAGATTCTAACATGAACAGCGATTAGCACTACAAGAAAGACTAGTGAAGACTGAAGGAGAAAGTGAAAGTAATAATAACTAAAGCCAGATAGAATATGCACGTTTTTTAAAAACTACTGTTTCAGGAAAAAGAATGTTTTGATCTTTTTTGAAGGGAAGGGTTTGGAGATCCAGCGTGGACTTTCTGGTCTGTTCCAGAGAGAGAGAGAGAAAGAGAGAGAGAGAGACCTGAATTGAAAACCTGACCTTTCTAAAATACTTTTCAAAAGGTTTTGGTATTGTTCCAATGCAGAATGAAAATAAATTTTGAAACCTCAAATGTTCTTGTGAAACACAATTGTAGTTCTCTGTCCAGCTCTAATGGTGACATACCAACCTCTTTCAGGACTGCTCATTCTATTCAACAAGGTTCAGAACAAGTAGATGGAAGAGGCATTTCCCAAATTGGTTAGCTTGTAAAAGTAGGTTTGGAAAACATGAATGAGTTTAATAAGTTTGTAGCCAAAATAAAAGCAAGTCTGCGAGCTCTCTCACTAAAACTTCCTATGAGGATTTGAGTTTAATGGTTTAAAATTAATAGTCAGAAATGCAGCAAGAGCAGGTTCTGCCATTGCCACCACTGAAACCAGCCAAGCTCCATCCTCTTTGGAACCCCCCTTCAGGTAGTTGAAGGCTGCTATTAAATCCCCCCTCACTCTTCTCTTCTGCAGACTATATAAGCCCAGTTCCCTCAGCCTCTCCTCATAAATCATGTGTTCCAGCCCCCTGATCGTTTTCGTTGCCCTCCGTTGGACTCTCTCCAATTTGTCCACATCCTTCTTGTAGTGTGTGGCCCAAAACTGGACACAATGCTCCAGATGTGGCCTCACCAGTGCTGAATAGAGGGGAAGAATCACTTCCCTTGATCTGATGGCAATGCTCCTACTAATACACCCCAATATGCCGTTAGCCTTCTTGGCAACAAGGGCACACTGTTGACTCATACAACTGAAGTTATTGGGCTCAACACAGGGGTAACAGTGTGTCTGTATTGGCCCGTGCCAGCTGACTCAGTCTCACGGGGCTAAGGGGCTGTTTAGTTGTGGTGTAGACATTGCAGTTCAGGTGAGACCCAGGGCTCTAGAACCCTCCCACCTCACAGAGTCCTAAAGCCCAGGCTCCAGCCTGAGCCCAAACATCTACACTGCAACTCAACAGCCCCTTAGCCTGAGGCCTGTGAGCCCAAGTCAGCTGGCATGGGCCAGTTGTGTGTTTTTAATTGCAGTGTAGACATACCCTTAGTGGCCTGGGACATACTGCAGGTCAGACTAGAGGATCTAATGGTCCTTCTGACCTCAAACTCTATGAAAGTGAATTGCAAAAAAAGGTAACAAAAAAAAATTACTTTAAAATATTTCTGTAACTTTTCAAGCAGAGTTTCCCCCCACACCCTCAGGAGAAGGCAGAAATGCTGTTATGCACTTGTTAACATTTTATATAGTTATGATTTTCTCTTTCTGCTTGGAAAGGCTGCCTGCTACCTGAAAGGGATGCTGGAGAGAGAGCCTATATTGCTACAGGCAGGAGAAAAAAAATAGGGTGGGACTTTTGAAGAGCACTTGTCATTGGCCTAACTCTGCTTCTTTGAAGTCCATGGTAAAACTCCTATTGACCAGAGTTAGGACAACGCTGAGCACTTTTTAAAGTATCTGACAATTACTTTAAGAGTGGGATTTTCAAAAAAATTACAGTATTATGACTGTAGTTTTGTATATTCGTTTTTCTGTACTTTGAACCCCATGGCAGCTCAAGGTTTCTATCTGGTGTTTTACTGGAGAATCACAACAAACCAGAATTTCTGCCAAATGTCTGACTACCTACTTTAATAGGTAGTGGAGGAAAGGTGAATTAAGACTAGTTCCATCGGCTTGGGTATCATACCTCAGAAAGAAATTTCTGTCAAACATCATATCACAAAGGGTGACACTGAAGTGTAAAGGTCACAATGTCTATAAGACCACAATCTTGATCCATACCCTTGTTCAGACAGTTATGCTATGTGGTGTGTTCTATTCCACCATCAAGAGCTAATTTTATCATTTAAAATTACTTTGGACTAGTAAAAGATTAATGAACTCCAAAAAGATATGAACACTTTGCTCAGTGGTTATCTGAAAATTTAGTTCTAGAAATCAGGTTGGAAATCTGCTGGAACAATTTCTCTCATAGAATTTCCAGTGTTTGTTCACAGCCAGATCAGAAATACCAAGAGAATAATCTTTTCAATATTTTGATCCTATTGTTTCTGATCTGGGTCCAAAACAGGAATTCCAAAAAAATACAAAATATGTAACTAATCTTCTTAATCTCAAAGCTTTATTTCAAGTTTGGGCAAACTAGTCTGACCCTGATCATTCATGTCATCTCTACTTTAGAGAGAAAGCCAGAAATCTCTGATTTCGGGGAAGATTTTTAAAGGCACAAACAACAGTTAGGCATTTAACTGATTTAAAAAAAAATCAATAGCAGTGTGCCTTTGAAAATCTCCCCCTAATTATATCCTCCAAGGAGACTGAATAGTTTGTATAAAATTTGGCCTGGTACTATGTGGCATGTTAATGCAGAGAGATCAAATACATTTAAGAAACTTCGCATTCTGTGAACTTTTCTCACACACCTGCTTCTTACTAAAATTCATACTATGTTGTATAGTTTAAAAGTGGATTAATTGCAGTGTCTTTCCCTAAAGAAGCTGAGGTTTTGTTGATGATCGGGATCATTTCTGTTAAAGAACAGAAAATGGTTTACGATGAATAGGACTTTATTAATGAACACTATTTGGCTTACACAAGAGCAATGTCAGATATCTGATTCCACTCAGATGTCATCTCTTTGTTTTGGAAGATTTTCCCTGGGGCTTACTTACAAGTATGAGCTTATCCAAGCTGCACGCTGTCCATGTGACCCTCTTTCAAAACAGAGCGGATCAAAGCACACTATGGAACTTGTAGTGCCTGGCAGCAGGGTTCACCTAGACACAGTGCATGGCAGGCTAGTGCAGGGTAGATTTACACCCAGCTTACCGTGCACTAACTGTTCGTTTAGACAAGCCCTATGACTGCTTGTCTAAAGGAAGAAGGAAGAGTGGTAGAGCAAATGTGTGGAAAAAGATGAGACTTTATAATAATCTGGAACTTTGAGGGAAGATATGTTTGTTTTAGTTGATTGTATTCAAAAACTTGCTTTAAGAAATTGTTTCTTAGTTAGAAGAAAGTATGAACAATGAAATCACAGCCCCATAAACTGAAAATGTATTTAATAAAGTCCGCTGAATAGCTTAGAAGTAGTAGCATGATTGAACTGTCTCTAGTGATTTATAGCATTGATTCTTCTAAGCATCAAGCAAACATTATACGGTGTTCGTGTCCCGATTTTACATAGAGAGGTAAAATAACTTGCTCAAGACACACAACAAATCATCAGCAGAGCCGGGATTAGAATGGAGGGCTCCCCAGCTCCCAGTTCTGTTCTCAGTTCATTAGATCAGACCATACTGCTCAGTGTGGCTGTAGGCAATGTGACAGTACAATGACACTGAGCAGAGCACTGTGATTAGTCTTGTGTCAACTTAGACAAAATCCAGCTGGCCAACTGGAAACAGCAATGAGCACCAAGGAATTCAGGTCGCCTGGCTGGAAATCATTAAAAATTCAAACCTTATTAACATTTGGAAAAGTTGTATAACTTTTTTTGAGGGGGGGAAGGTACAAGGCCTTCATGAGGGAGTGGGGTGCAGTGTAGTAGGTCCCCTACCTACTCCACCTAGAATCTAGATTGAATGGCTCAAGAAGGCAAGTTAGATGCAAATTGAGATGGGAAGATGAAGGTTCAAAACAAAGGATGAAAACTAAGTCATTCTAGCAGTCAGGAATTTGTATTGCTCTAGAGATGTCTAGAGACTTTTACCAATATGGTAGTGTCTCCTTGTAAACCACAGAACTCTTTTAAATAACTCTGGGTTGGACTCTAACAAGTTGTATATCATCGTTTCCCCCCCACTGAGATCCTCCAGCTTAGCTTCAGGCTTGCAGAAACCTGACCATTTGCTGTACTGTAGCTAGCATCCAGCTATAATTTCTGCATGTCAGAGTTACTGGGCTAACTGCACTTCTCACCCTCCTAGTCTTTTTGGATACATTTTCACATCAATTAAACACCTGTGGCTGGCCTGGGTCAGCTGACTCGGCCTTGCGGGGCTCAGGCTGAGGGGCTGTTTAATTGTGGCATACATGATCAGGTTCCTCAAGCTCTGGGACCTGGAGAATGAGGATGGTCCCAGAGCCTGGGCCCAAATGTCTACACAGCAATTTTTAGCCCCACAGCCTACGCCCCACAAGCCAAGTCAGTTGACCCAGGCCATGCCACAGGTCTTTTATTCAAGTGTAGACGTACCCTTTGAGGGCAGCACCTCCAGGTCTCAGGCCTCGAGCTGTCAAGTCACTCGGGCTGGAATCGCACAGTTTTTATACTCAGACTGGGCCTTGGGCTGCAGTCCCCCAGTATTAGCCACGATTACCTCAGCAAGTCTGACTTAGGTTCAGCACCTGCAATTCACTTCTCTCCAGAAGCTATGACCGGTGGCATCCAGTGATCAAACAGCTTTCTTAAAGCAAAGTATTGTTTTAAGATCTTTTCTCTGAAATGTTCTGGCTCTAAACAAACAGAATATATACATCTGTCTTCCTTAAGGCTTACCATCCCCTGGAAGCTTAGGAAGGGCCCAACTGCATTAGACATGTCCCAGGATCTGTGTCTGTGTCAGTCTGTTCTCCATCCACCACACAGCTCACTGACAATACCCGCTTCCTCTGGCCAGAGTCTTTTTAATTATTGAGTGTCCCTTCGATCTCTAGTCTCCCAGCCTAGGCAAAACAGCTGTGTAACTTTGGGCTGGAGCATCTTCCCTGCTTGTTGCCCTCAAGTGTTTGTTGGGAGTTTCTTACCTAGAATTAGTGATTTGCCTTCCTGCTTGTTTTTTCCAACAGCCCCCTATTAACCTAAGCCAGAGGTGCCCAACCTAGGGCCAGGGGGCCATCCACGGCCTGCTTAACACAATATAGTATAGACAATACTGTATATAGAAACAACCTATCTAAATTAATACGAAACAAGCTGAACTTAAAATATAAATCAATACAGGTGACTTTAAAATCTTATTAAAATACGTAGAATCTGTTTGGCCCACACAAGGTTGTGCTTAGACTTATGTGGCCTTCGTGTGTAATAAGGTTAGGCACCGCTGATCTACACCAAAATCTTCATTCAAGAGCACCCAGTAACCCTATGTAGCTGCACAGTGACTTTCTCACTGATCAGGACACAGTATTCATGAGATTATTAAAGATCAGTATTCCTAGATTGTTACATAGCAGCTCCACATCCACCACACTGCATGACCCAAGGGAGTCAGTAACCCAAGGGAAATGCACTAAAAGACTAGGATGGTATGGGATAACAACATGTCTTTCACTGCAAATTAAAACATTTTCTTAATCAATATCCAGATTAAGAGAAATTAATTACAGACCTTCATTTGCAGATCTACCAACAGCTGCCTCTCAGATGAATTACACACACACACACAAACTATCTGGTTGTAGCTTCACAGATGGCCATTCTAAGCAAAAAGGCAACTTTGTAGTGGTAAAATCATCTCATTGAGGATCAAACAAGATACTAAGTCAAGATTTCCAATGAGAGAAGAAGTTATCGGCAGCTGTAAAGCTATGCCTATGATAATGAACATGGCTACATTAGGAAACTTTGTGTTATTTAGTTACAGCATTATTTTTATTTTTTAAAATTACCCTTTAGAGCTTAATATCATTCTATTTAGAGAAATGTAGATCCTTGATATAAGTGAATAATCCCAGACCAAAGAAAATCTTTCCATGTTAAATCAGTAGATTTGTATGCTGAATCTAATCTCTAAAGTTCTTAGATATGCAGCCTGTGTGAAGTGCTAAATACATAACACACCAGTAATCTCATGTTGACAACTAGTTAGGTCTCTCTACAGAATGTGTACACATTATATAGATCAGTGATTTTCAACCTTTCTTCATTTGCGGACCCCTAAAATTTCAAATGGAGGTGCAGACCTAGGGTGACCAGATCTTTGGTCGGGACGCGGGACAGAGATATCTGCAGGCAGCACTTTTTTTTTTTTTTCCTCCCTCAGCCGGGACTCGCTCGGCTTTTTTTTTTTTTTTTCTCCCTCAGCCGGGACTCGCTCGGCTTTTTTCTTTTTCTTTTCTTTTTTTTCTCCTCAGCCAGGACTCGCTCGGCTTTTTTTTTTCCTTTGCTTTTTTTTCTCCCTCAGCCGGGACTCGCTCAGCTTTTTTTTTTTTTTTTTTTTCTCAACCCCTCTCCCCTCCCCATGTGTCCCGATATTTTATTCCCCTCATCTGGTCACCCTATGCAGACCCCTTTGGAAATCTTAGACCTAGTCTGCAGACCCTTAGGGGTCCGCAGACCACAGGTTGAGAACCACTGACATATATATACACCTCTTAAATCCCACTTAAGCCCAATGTTAAGTATTTAAGTTGTGCAGAGGCATTAGGCAGGTGTATATTGCTTGGAAAAGCAGCAGTTTGGCGTTCTCTATGCAGATCGTACAGCTATAAGATGGATATAGTTATAAGCAAACAACCTTAAAAAGGTATGGGCCCCAACTGTGCAACCCTTAAACATACTGGGTTGAATCCATCTCTGTGCGGCGGGCCAGCCTAATGCCTCTGCACAACTTAAATACTTAACATTGGGCTTAAGTGGGATTTAAGAGGTGTATAGGCTTTGTGTTGGCCCTTTGTGGAGGGTCAACTGTGCATAAAGGTTGCACATCTGGCTCATAAAGCTTGGCATTCTTTCAGCCAAGCACCAAAAATGTTGAGTATTTATCTGAACTATCCAAATCTTGCAGACTGAAAAGATTTGGCTGGAAATGTTGTAAGTCTTGTCATTTTTCCATGCAGTATTTCTGAAGCTGCTTGGAAATGATAGCAAGAAATAATGTGATAAAGCACTTTTATGGCCATCATCTTGCTTTTTGGTTAGACAGAAACTGGAAGAGCAGAGGAGCATAGAAATGAAAGAGTGCCTGTGTTGAGTGGACAGAAGCCCTAAATAAAGATGGGTTATTGTAATGGGCAAAAGGTTTAGTGATTGGCTATGTCCTTTTTTTCATTCTGAACAGGGTTACAAATGCCTCAATGGGGCCTCAAACATTTTGTATGCTACAGAGGAGCTACTAAAGGATTTTAAGATGTACTGGGCTCAATTCCTTCCTCTAATACATAGCTTCAATCCCCTGGGCCCATGCAGATCTCTGCTCCCTTTGACATAGTGCCTGCTTAATTCTTAACTGGTCTTATTGTCCTCTTCTCAAAGTACCCCTGCAGGAAAGGACTAAAGGTATGGCAATGTTGCAAAGTTCTCCTTCCTGAGATTACTCCCCATTCATTGCATCAGCTGGGGTTTGCTGTGTGGAACAGACTCTGATCTCCACAAAACCCTGCAGATTTCCCAGTATCTACAAGGATCTTTGGGGTTCTGTGAGAGGCCAGCGCTACCGAAGCAAAGACTGGGTCTCCGTCAGCCACTTCCCACCCACAACAGGCCTCCATACGATCCAGTGGAAGAAGGAACACTGCCCAAACCCCCTCTACTACATGCAATAGATACAATTGAACCCCAAATTCATGTTAGCCCCATTCTCTCCATTGAGGTGAGAATAAATAAGATGCATTGTAATACTTTTATATATTTTTACTCACTGGGCAACTTGAGTAGTCATATATTTAATAAGTCTGTAACAGCGGGCTTGGAGGGCCAGGCAGCCTAGTGGCAAGAGTACTTGACTTTCAGCCCCCTCCTTGGTTGAGGAGTCTCAGACTTTAAGGCCATGGGGGTAGGAGGACATGGGCCCACCCGCTCCACCAGGTCCCAGGCCAGGGCCCTGTGTGCATGAACTCCTGTACAGGGAGCGGCCTTCCCAGCTGGTAGTCTAAATCAGAGGTGGGCAAACTACGGCCCGTGGGCCACATCCGACCCGCAGGACCCTCCTGCCCGGCCCCTGAGCTCCTGTCCCGGGAGGCTAGCCCCCGGCCCCTCCCCCGCAGCCTCAGCGTGCCGCGCCGCCGGTGCAATGCTCTGGGCGGCTGGGCAGCACAGCTGTAGAGCCCGGCCTGACCCGGTGCTCTGTGCTGCACTGTGGCGTGGCTGGCTCCATCTGGGCAGCACGGCTGTAGCGGCGCCAGCCACCAGTGCTCCAGGCAGCGTGGTAAGGGGGCAGGGAGCAGGGAGGGTTGGATAGAGGGCTGGGGAGTTTGGGGTGGTAGTCAGGGTGCGGGGGTGTGGATAGGGGTCGGGTGGTCAGAGGGCAGGGAACGGGGGTTGAATGGGGGCAGGGGTCCCGGGGGGCAGTCAGGAAGGAGGGGGAGTTGGATGGGGCGGCGGGGTGCAGTCAGGGGTGGGGGTTTTGGGGGCGGTCAGGGGACAGGGAGTGGGGGTGTGGATGGGGCAGGAGTCCCGGGGGGGGGGGCTGTCAGGGGGCAAGAAGCAGTGGGGAGTCAGATAGGGGGCAGGGGCCGGGCCATGCCTGGCTGTTCGGGGAGGCACAGCCTCCCCTACCCGGCCCTCCATACAATTTCCGAAACGTGATGCAGCCCTCAGGCCAAAAAGTTTGCCCACCTCTGGTCTAAATCCATTGCTACTTCCTACCAGTGACTGTTTAGTTTGAGGTGTGATCCCTTTAGTCCAATTTTCTGGGTGGCTTACCTCCTGTAGTGCCCTCTCATGGGTCTTGGGCAGTACCCTGCCACAGTCCCAGACTCCTTTGGACAGGGCAGCCCCAAGTTGAGGAGAGCAAGCCCCACAGTGTCTCTGGGTTTCACTCACTCAGTTACTGGAGGCACCTAGGTCTCCTCTGCAATCTCCCACAGCTGGGTAGACAGTGCTTATTCCCAAATAGCTGCCTCAGCTGGCAGGCTAGTGACCCTTCCCCTCAGGTAGGGAGGCAGCTAGCTCCTACCTCTTTGCCAGTCATCCCCAAACTGAGCCAGGTTCCCTCCTTTTCTCCCCCCTCCAGGCCTGGCATTGGCTGCAAGTATAACAGGACAAGTCCAACTGGGCCCAAAGGCTCTCTAACACCTGGTGTGGTGGCGGGCAGTTTCTCTGCTTCATCACAAGGTTGGAAAGTTGGGCTTTTTGTACTTCTCAAACCAGCCCACTGATGGCATTATACCAATAGATTTTCCAAAGAACACTTAATTCAAGTGTCATCGGAATGTCTATGGTGTCCAGACAAACATGTGGTGGCAATGCCTCCATGCATCACATCTGTGAATCAATTTTTTGGCATGAGAATTAAAAATTCAAGGCAGGGTAAAAGGAAAAAGGATTGTGCCGGGAGCGAAGGGAAGCGGCAAATGAAAGCATCACGCCGTGCTTACGAGATTTGATGTCTTTTTGTCCAATATTTTGTTCCCACCCAGGACCACCAGCTGTTAGTTTTTGGCATCAGTGACTGTTCTCTTATTGCTGTGTCCTTCTGCTACTTTTATTCAGTGCCTTGCATCAAAGGTACTATATAAATAAAATGTACTATGATGAGAAAGCAGGTGTCTGTCTGCCTGTGAGAGTGTCCTACCTTCTCCTTTCCTGGCTGTAGTACTTTGCTGTGATAACTACAGCTCCTGCACTTATCATGCACAGGAATGGGTACAGACTGCTGTTTTGGGTAAGACACCATTGTTTCCATGGATGCCAAGTTGTTTCCATGCAGTTAACAGATTTTTTTTTTTAAATGGGAGTTATGGGCTCATCTGAATCTTTCGCTACATGTGGCTTTGAAATTGAGCTATTTGGGGTATTTCCACTGCGGCTGTTGACTTCAATAGGACCACACATGCAATTAGAGTGAGCAGAATTTGGCATGGAAATTCTACAATTCAGACAAACAAAGTCAAGCAAAAATATATGAAAGGATCAATGGATAACTGAACATTGACTGACAACAATGAACCATAATGGGCCCATGGCAACCAGTTAAGATACTTGTGAAGGCTGCCAAGGAACCAGATGTAACTGCCAGAAAAATATCTTCTGCAGCTTGCCATCTGGGGCCTGTAATCACACTTCAAAAGAGAGATAAAGTGTTGTGCTATGGAGCATCACACCTCTGCGTCACATTTTTATGCAAATATTTGAAGAAAATATGTTTTTTTATTTGTAGCATTTGGAAGAAAATGCACAATGTACAGGGTCAAATTTTGATCTTGGTATTACATAAGATCTAAATCTGATTTCAAGGGAGCTACACCACTTTACATTTCCTTGAATAACAGTCAATGTCAATTATGCAAGTGCAAATATGGAGTAATTCTATTGAATGGAAACATGCTAGGGCTAGATGCTGATCATTGGCACCAATGTAACTCTGTTGACCTCAGTGAAGTTATTCCAGATTTACATAATTGGAACTGACATCAGAATCTGTCCCCCAATGTTGTCTGAAAGGAATAACTAACATAAGAACGGCTATACTGGGTCAGATCAAAGGTCCATCTAGCCCAGTATCCTGTCTTCCGACAATGGCCAATGCCAGGTACTTCAGAGGGAATGAACAGAACAGGCAATCAACAAGTGATCCATCCCCTGTCGCCCATTCCCAGCTCTGGCAAACAGAGACTAGGGACACCATCCCTGCCCATCCTGGTTAATAGCCATTAATGGACCTATCCTCCATGAATTTATCTAGTTCTTTTTTGAACCCTGTTATAGTCTTGGCCTTCACAACATCCTCTGGCAAAGATTTCCCCATGTTGACTGAGTTGTGTGAAGAAATAAAGGAGATGTAATTGGGATGGAATAAAGCACAGGAGATGTAATTAATGTTCTTGTATTCTCTTCCTGATTCTGCCATAGACTTGCAGTAGAACCTCAGGAAATTCGCTCAGCTTATTACTGTTTCATTTTACCCATCTGTAAAATGGATATAAGGAGTGTTATGAGGATAAATTGATATTTGAAAAAAAAAATACTAGGCACCACACTGAGGTAAACTTCATGAGGTAAAACATGGAAGGGTGAATCAAGACAATGGTTCCTTTGAATGTTCTCTCTAGGGGTAGTAAGTCTGCATAGGGGCAGGAACTAGGGATGCACGGGGTGCTGCAGCACCCCCAGGTTTTACATGGGGCCCCCTGCCCGGGGTCCTGACTACCGGCCCCGCACCCAGGGTCCCAGCTGCCAGCCCCAGCCTTGGCCCCCTTACCTCTATCCAGGTCCCCCCTGCTGGAGACATGGTCCTGCTCCCAGCCCCAGCTCTGGGGTAGGAAGGACAGGGGTAAGGTGGCTGGCTTTCAGCACCCCCACTATTAAAAGTGTTCTAGCGCCACTACAGGCCTCTGCCCATACATAGGCACCAGTAGTAATGACCTCCAGAACTCAGAGCCCAATCATCCTTGGGAAAAGGAAGCTTCTGGCCTAAAGATGGTGAGGTATCCTTGAAGGGGGAGGGACAACTTTATACGGTTCTTCTCTTTTGCAGCATGGCACCCCACGGGCAAGTGCCCAACATTCCCTTTGTGGAATGAGGAGACTAGATGCATAAATTCCCACTCTAACAGCAGTAAACATAGGTGGATTTTTCTGAAAATATTCTGCTGATTTTTGAAGGAACTATGCTACACAGGGACACCTGCATTGCAACTCTGACCTCCTGCTATTCCTGTATGTACATTCCTCCCCAAAAGTCACAAGATCCTTCCATGTGACGGGATGTGTGGGTGGGTGTACACAGATCATCAGTCATGTTTCCCCAGCCAGCTGGCTCCTGTAGCTACTTAGCCTTCTACTCATAGATAGAAGACTCTCCTTTGGTTCAGTTGGTTCTGAGCTTTTGATGCTGTAGATCCCAATTTTGATTTGCACTGACAACTGTTGTCTGTATCTGTAAGTGGCAATGGCTTGAGTGGCTTTCACAGATCCCCAAGTTTACTTAATATTAAAAAAAAAACACCTCTGGTTTGTTTCTCCCCCTCAGTGTCCCATAGTAGAGGAAGACATAATACCCCTTTGAATAAAGACTTTTAAAAAACCATTGTATAAGTGCATAGAAAGGTAACCCTTATGTGAAGCTCTGACCATTTTACAACACATTGCTAATCAGCAATTTGTGTTGTGGCAACAAAGTCATTCTTCCCTCCCCTACAATTTGTAACCTAAATCTAAACCCAGAAACTGCTCAAGTTTGCTATGATAATTGTACATATCATTTAAGTTTCTCATGTCAATAGCTTTTTTCCTATAAGGAAATCTACAATTTTTCTTTAATAAAATCTTCCTTTGTGACACCTGAAGTGGACACAGTTTTTTAACGTGAACCAAAGCCCATGGAAGTCACTGGAAAGAGTCCCACTGACTATGGATCAGGCCCTAAATGAATTCTTACTAATCATTACTACAATGTTGTCCATTAAGGAACTATTTTTTCTTGCAAATGTTATTCTGTCAGTTTCATAAGACCCAGTTTAGGATAATGTCCATCACAAGAGAGATACTTAAATCTTTTGGAAGATCAAGCAAGGAATGTTAGGAATTTATTGTTCATGCCAGTTGCTTGGTGACTGGGCTGGGCAACCTGATAGTGCTTGAGGTTATGTGAAGGCTTTAGAATATTTTTTTTTTAAGTTTGGGGTTTTATGAAACTTGTTTGGTTTTTGCAAGATTTTTGCAAGGAAATGTAATTTTCAACCTATGTTTTTGTAAATAAATGGAACCCTATGCTATGAAAACAATAAAAAATCTTGTTTGAAAGCAATTCTAGTTCTGCTTCCAGAAATACTAAGGGAATAAAATATAAAATTCAGCAGAATACATATTTTGCCAAAGCTAAAAAGAACCTGAAACATAAGAATTCCAATTTCTATTCTAAATTTAGAAACCACGGTTTTCTTGTGGCTTCTAAATTTGGCAAAATAAGCTCTCCCGTTACTATTTGAGAAAGCAAAATGGGTCTTCAGCAATCTGGAGCCAGATTTGCAAGCCCATTCTGATCTCACTTTTACACCAGTTTACTACCAAATGTAGCTCCCTTGTCTTTATTTTGTGAAATTATTCCTGATCTACCTTTGTTCAAGTGAGATCAGAATCAGCCTCTATAATGGGAAGAACCAAAACACCGGGGGTGAAATCCGAGCTCTGTTGAAGTGAATGGCAATACTCCAACTGACTTCAAAAGGGTCAAGGTTTCACCTCAGGTACATGCATACCTGAATTTCTTTCTGGCTAAGAGCAATTAATCTTAATTTTCCCAAATGTCGCAGTTAGAATCATTAAGCACAGAAAGATGGTCAAACTGCCACCTGAGGTCCAAACCTTTATCCCAATCCTGAGTTTTTGGTAAGCTCCAGCTCTAATTAGTATTTGAGTGCTAGATATGCTTTGCATTTCCAGCCAGGCATGTTAGAAACATGTACCCGGCCCCAAGAAGCTTAAGACCCAGATCCTTGCTTCCAATTATTTTAATAGAAGATGGAAACCTAAATACCTTTGAGGATCTGGGCCTTGCAGTCTAGTTTTGACATAGTCAGACAAACATTCAATAATATACCAGGTATGGGAAAAAGCTCAAGGTGGGATGAATATAAGGTGGATAGAAAGCTGGCTAGATCGTCGGGTTCAACAAGTAGTGATCAACGGCTCGATGTCTAGTTGGCAGCTGGTATCAAGTGGAGTGCCCTAGGGGTCTGTCCTGGGGCCGGTTTTGTTCAATATGATGATGATGGGATGGATTGCACTCTCATCAAGTTTGCGGATGACACTAAGTTGGGGGGAGAGGTGGATATGCTGGAGGGGAGGGATAGGGTCCAGAGTGACCTAGACAAATTGAAGGATTGGATCAAAAGAAATCTGATGAGGATCAACAAGGACAAGTGCAGAGTCCTGCACTTAGGACGGAAGAATCCCATGCACTGCTACAGGCTGGGGACTGACTGGCTAAGTGGCAGTTCTGCAGAAAAGGACCTGGGGATTATAGTGGATGAGAAACTGGATATGAGCCAATGGTGTGCCCTTGTTGCCAAGGAGGCTAGCAGCATATTGGCCTGCATTAGTAGGAGCATTGCCAGCAGATCGAGGGAAGTGATTATTCCCCTCTATTCGGCACTGGTTAGGCCACATCTGGAGTATTGCATCCAGTTTTGGGGCCCCCACTACAGAAATGATGTGGACAAATTGGAGAGAGTCCAGCGGAGGGCAACGAAAATGATTAGGGGGCTGGGCAAATGGCTTATGAGGAGAGGCTGAGGGAACTGGGCTTATTTAGTCTGCAGAAGAGAAGAGTGAGGGGGGATTTGATAGCAGCCTTCAACTACCTGAAGGGGGGTTCCAAAGAGGACGGAGCTAAGCTGTTCTCAGTGGCGGCAAATGACAGAACAAGGAGCAATGGTTTCAAGTTGCAGTGGGGGAGGTCTAGGTTGGATATTAGGAAAAACTATTTCACTAGGAGGGTGGTGAAGCACTGGAATGGGTTACCTAGGGAGGTGGTGGAATCTCCATCCTTAGAGGCTTTTGAGGCCCAGCTTGACATAGCCTTGGCTGGGATGATTTAGTTGGTGTTGGTCCTGCTTTGAGCAGGGGGTTGGACTAGATGACCTTCTGAGGTCTCTTCCAACCCTAATATTCTCTGTTTCTCTGATTCTATGAAGACATGCTGTGGGTATGTGTGATGCAAATGCATTTTTAAAAAATACAGCCACTCAGAGTCTCATGCTCTATCTGAAACGGTCACCTGCCCAAATATACGTACACATTCTGCACATTTAAAGGGTAACCCTTTGTGTCCATGTCAACACTCCCTGGGTCTCTCTATTTTCTCCCTCTTTCCCAGCATTCGCCTTCCCAGCACTCTCTCTTGAATGCTGCTTTTCAGGCCCTAGTCCTCAGTCATCCAGGAGACACAAGATCTTCTCTTCCTCCTCAGGTGATGAGCTCCCTGGCATCATAAATACACCCCTGCTCTGCCAGTTTAGAAACTCAGAGCCTGATTCTCCTCTCGTTTACATCACTTTAAGTCAGGGTGACTGTCAAAGTTAATAAAGGTACACCAATGTGAAAGTGGTGTATATGGGAGGAGAATATGGGAATTAAACTCTAACAGCCACATGAAAATGGCCACTAGGTCATCAGGTACTACTGCGGGCTTTCTTAATGCCATACGATTGCACAATGCTGCAAGGTTGCCGAGCCAAAAAAACCTCTGATGAAATCCTGTCTCTGCTGAAGTCAGAGTTCTCATTGAATTTCACCCTTATGTCGGCAAGATTGCAATCTAAACCTCAATTTTTATATTACTGGTCCTGACTTATGCTAAGCATGGTTCATTTAGGCCTGCTCTACACTTAAAATGTATGTTGGCACAGCTATAGTGCTCAGGGATGCGATAAATCCACACCCCTGACTGCCATTGATTTGCTGAGCTAACTTCTGGTGTAGAACTTCTGGTGTAGGTCAACAGAAGAATGGTTTTGGCAACTATCACTCAGGGAGGTGGTGTTCTTACAGCAGTGGAAAAACCCCTCCTGTCGCTGTAGGGTGCATCTACACTACAGCTATGTTGGCATAACCCTACGGTGCTGTAACTATCCCCCTATAGTCCCTGTGGTGTAGACATGGCCTTAGTGAGCAAGAAAAAATGTAGCATTCAAAGGGAATTTAACTAGAATTGAAAGCTACCTTATAACCGATAAGAGAGAGTCTTCAAGGCAGAGACCAAGCTTTATAAATTGAGTAATGTGTTGTGTACTGATTCTGTCCAAGAAAAGTCTAATTGCACCAAGTCAAGAGGCAAAAAACCAGTGAGTTGCTGTCCATCTTTTTCTTGGCAAAGCTTCCAAAACTTCTATCAAAGCAAACATTTTATGGCATGTAAAAAAATTCAAGCAACTGGAATTGCATTAAGTTGATTAGAAGAGGACATTATGTAGTGTTATTACATTGACAAAGCTGACAAAACCAACAGTGTTTTATTGTTAGGGAAAAGAGTAAAAACAAAGTTAATTGTTGACATTTTAGCATATTTATTTTAAATACTGCAGCTAAAGCCTTAAAATCTTCCTAATAAACAAAGTAACTTTTGCCTAAGGAAAACTGCCACAACTTGCCAATAAAAAGCAAGCATTACATTTAGTAATTGTAGTGAGAAAACTGTTAAAGCTAGTGTGGGTATCAAAATTAAACATATCTAAGCATACAATTGTTTTGTTTTATAATTATAATAAAAAGAAAAATTAAATAAGCTACAGTATCCTATTAAAAACACTAACACACAGGACTCGGTCCAAATGACACAGCAAACCTCCTGGTATATATTCCAGCATCTGACAGAAATTGGATACAAATCAGAATATTTTCTGGCAGGAATAAATTGCTTTACAAAGTGGTGGGAAAAGAGGGGAAAGGCTAGGGTTTTTTGAGAGCGGATTGTTTCTTAACATAACAACCCCTACAGTATATACAAATCTTTCTTCTTAACTCTGCAAAATCTCACTGTGGTCACAAGTAGAATTATGTAGAAATTTGTACATAATTAGAAATGTCACAACTGGTTTAACTAGATCTTGGAGAAAGAAGGGATTCGCACCAACTTATCTGCCCTGCCCCCTCTCCTTCTCCACCTCCTGTTCACATACATATTTTGGTGTGATATTGTTTTGATCATGTTTCTTTTGGAGACAACAGTGATAAGATAGAATAGTGGGGCTGGAGGAGGAGTTTAAATTCAGCTTTCTGTACCACTTTGCCTACTGGAGTTTTGTGTTGGTGGCCATCAGCACAGAGGGGAGAATACTTTATGAAAGTGAGTTCAGGTGAGCATCTGGGGGAGGGGAGGGGAGGGGAGACAAAAATGAAAGTAGCTGCAGAAATTCATACAGACAAAAATCCCTTCAACGCTTGGTTTCGTATTTGTTTCAGTGGTATGTTCATGGGAGAAAAGAAGGTTGGGAGTAGATCTGTGGCACAATGGAATGCTCTACACAGAGGCTCTGCCTACATTTGGAGTTAGGGGTGTGATTCCTGGCTCGCATAGACATACGCGTACTAGCTCTCATCCAAGCTCCTTTGCGCAAGGGGCAGAACTTTCTCAGGAGCTGGTCCAAGACTCTCACAAACCTCACCACATTCTACTCCAAGTGCTGGTCCAAGACTCTCACAAACCTCACCACATTCTACTCCAAGTGCTGGGCACAGTTCTTTGACCTTGCCTTTTCTAACAGATACAGAGCAACATGTATAGTTTAAAAAAAAACAAAAAACAACTCCCCCCCCCCCCCTCGAAAAGTCCCTAAAACCCTATCAAGATAACACACTCTACTGCAGACACCAGAGAACATACATATGACAGATGTTAGTCATGTTGCTTAATGCACTACTACAAGGTGCTCAGATACTAAGGTAATTAGTGCATTATAAGAGCCTGCACAGAATACAAGTTGGATATCATTTGCCAATTCTTGGTCCTGTTCCCCTAACCTCTGTCTATCTTTCAGTCCTTAGATTGTAAGCCCTCGGAGCAGGGACCCGCCTCATCAAGTGTTTGGAAAGCGCCCTGCACACAGCCAGCGCTGTGGGAAATAAATAATAATGGTTGAATAGTTGCTGTAATTATTTGGGAATGTTTTCCCAAAAAACACTTTTCAGTTCCATCTAGTAAATGCTTTTGTCCGTCTCCCCCCCCCCATCCCCCAAACACACCCACACACCCACGATCACTTGTCCAGATATAATTTGCTTGTACTAATGTTGGGAGTGGCTGTTTTTCATGTGAATGCCTCTTTTCACATGCAAGCAAGAGTTTTTAACCACAAATAAAGTTATTTATTATATGCAACTGAACTCTAGCTCCTTATTTACAAAGCTTCATACATCCACTCATGGAGAACAAAGAATACCATATGTGACCAATCACATATCACAAATAATGGATACTAGAAGACAGTAGAAGTGAATCGTTCAGGAACAAACAACCCACACCTGAAATATGTTCTCATGAAGGTTTCTTTGCACAATTACAAGTACTGAATACAATAGCAAGCAATCATATGCTGTTCATGGAGAATTCATGAACAGCATTAGAGGGCTAATTCTGATGGATAAATTGTTCGTGATGAATAATTTGCTCAGCTCTAGCTAGAGCTGGTTGGGAAGGAATTGCTGAACATTCAAGTAGCTTACAAAAATAGGAAAGAGGAGCATAAGCAAGAGTAATTTCAAGAAAGATGAAGGCAAGGAAGAACCCCGTTCTACTCCACCTCCCCCCAAAAAAATGTTTATACAGAAGACAGAGAACTCCTAAGCATTATAGACAGAGAAGGCAGGAGCAGAAGAACCTAACTCCTCCAGACTCCACTATTCTGAACAGAAAACTTAAGCATTGGTAAAGAAAGCAAGGGGCAAACACAAGCAGAGAACAGTAGCACTCAAAAGAAGAAGGGTGGTCCACTGATTAGGGCACTGATCCATGGCTTGGGAGAGCTGGGTTCATTTCTCTGCTCTGCCTCACACTTCCTGTGTAACTGTGGGCAAGTCACTTAGCCTCTCTGTGCCTCAGTTCCCCCATCTGTAAAATGAGCTAGTAGTACATCCCTACCTTAGCAGGAAGCTGGGAGGATAAATATGTTATAGACTGTGAGTAACACTGATGCTAGAGCAGCAAAGAATCCTGTGGCACCTTATAGACTAACAGACGTTTTGCAGCATGAGCTTTCGTGGGTGAATACCCACTTCTTTGGATGCAAGTAGTGGAAATCTCCAGAGGCAGGTATATATATGCAAGCAAGAAGCAAGCTAGAGATAACGAGGTTAGTTCAATCAGGGAGGATGAGGCCCTGTTCTAGCAGTAGAGGTGTGAAAACCAAGGGAGGAGAAACTGGTTCTGTAGTTGGCAAGCCATTCACAGTCTTTGTTTAATCCTGAGCTGATGGTGTCAAATTTGCAGATGAACTGAAGCTCAGCAGTTTCTCTTTGAAGTCTGGTCCTGAAGTTTTTTTGCTGTAGGATGGCCACCTTAAGATCTGCTATTGTGTGGCCAGGGAGGTTGAAGTGTTCTCCTACAGGTTTTTGTATATTGCCATTCCTAATATCCTAATAACAGATCCAGACTAACACAGCTACCCCTCTGATACTGATGCTAGAGTAAGGAAGGCCATACAAGTACCTCGGATAGGTAGATAGGATGTAAATCCAGTCATACGAAATCGAGAGAATCAACCTTCGCAAACTACTCAATATGACTAAGGGTGGCAGAATTCAGCACTATATGAGCAACCAGGGGAGTTAGGTGCCTAACTTACATTGATTTTCAGTGGGAATTGGGTGTCTAATTTCTAGGCCTCTTTGAAAGTTCAAGTCCGAGGTTTCATATTGGTCTAGACACAGCTGTTCAATACACAATTACACTTGTGAGAAGGAGAAACTCAGTTCTTCTCATTTTAAAACACTATTTCTAATTTTAAAAGCTGCCCACCTTTGGGACAAGTGCAATTCTTACTCAGCTGTGATGTGGGGCAGCCATGCTTTTTCAGCTTAATTGCATGAAAACAGGGACATGGGGAGTAAAGACTCTGACAAAGCTTTCTCAACAGCCATGCTAGCCGGCATGACCAAGTCTTCAATGTGGTACAATTAATCATGCATGTAACCTAATTCTAGGAATCTTAAGGCTAAATCTCTTTGTCATCATAAATCAAGATGACTAACCAGAGAAATGTATTGTAGTTACAGACTGTGATATACGTCACACCACAGCAAATACTTAATCCTCTACACAAGGGGTGTGTGAGGCGTATTTCAAATGCAAAAAAAATCAGGGAGAAATATGAAATTATCAGAGTGTAATTTTATCTCAGCTTCTTAAACTAATAACTGCACCATGCCGATGCATTTGCTTTGCCTCACATTCATTCAATTAAAAAGATTGTTTTAGAAAAACAATCCTTGATTAATCATTCTGAGTTTGGGAATTGTGTCCCTGACAGTACATGTGAGGACATTTTGCAAAGTGCCAGGGTGGTGGAAGTATTTTTATTACATTCTCTAGTGGAAAGTTCATTTTAATCCTTTTTCAATTAACAGTAGGTTAGTAAAATTTAATTTTAAATAAGCTTGAGGGAAACTTCCAGAGATTTTATTATAGATATTTATGGATGAATTCAAAAAGACGTTTAACCAGTAGTGCTTGAACTACTGTGCTCTAATATTTAGTGTCCAGGTCAGGAGAAAGAAAAGTCTATGAGAATTTACCAGAGACCTCTGAAGCAAGGTTTAAGGATTTTAAGTCTTTTCCTTAAGTGAGGAAAGAAAGTTCTGGTGTTTGATTTGTTAGCTGAAGAAAATACATACAGAAATATATACAGTAGGAGTCACTATTCCTTTAACTTTTAGTTGTTTAGTAGAAGTCAAAGATTATCTGTCCACAGATTCAGAATGCTGAAAAAGTACTGAGTATGATATTAGTCTCCAATAACAAACACAAAAGACAATATTAAGAGTATGAAATGTGCTCGCCCCAAAATACTTTATATCTGAAGCTATTAGTAAGATATCTGTAGGAAATGGTTTCCATTCCTGACCAGTAACTAAGTGGAGTGGCTGGGATTACAGCTCTGCAGAAAAAGGCAATTTTGTTTTATTGAAGATTCAGACATTTCAAAGCTTGGTTTGGTTCCAATTTGAAACAACCCCCCCACATTTTGAAGTTATCCATGATAGGGAAAGCTCTGGGTTCCCTGACTCTGGGACAGACTGCATGGTATGCATGCAGGGCCGGCGCAACCCAGGCAGTCGCCTAGGGCGCTGCTATTTTGGGGGCGCCGGCGCCCTGGCCGCCCGTTCAATTTTGGGGGCGGGACCTTCTGCCGCCACTGTTGGGGCGGCATTTTGGGGGCGGGACCTTCCGCCGCCTAGGGTGCCGGAAGAGCTGGCGCCGCTACTGTATGCATGGTAGTGCTTCCAGGTTCCTGGCTCCCAGTCAATTGACCAGGCAAGCTGTAGAGGTGCCTGGGACCTATGGAGCCTGCAAGCCAGGGCTCTCGGTGCCCCACCAGCCTGCATGGCAGGTTGCTGAAGAGCCAGAAAGATTGGGCTCGCATCAGGTAGGCAATAGCCTGGTAGACAAGTAGCCAATCAGAGGGGCTGGAAGAAAATCAGAGAGATGTCTGATGGAAATCTCTCTGCTTCAGTGAAATCAAGCCATCTCCATGGAATGGTTCAATATTGACAAACTGGTAGTCTCTGAGGGAAATTTACAACCAGCTTTACTTGAGACAAAAACCAACAGGACCATTCATCCAAAACAAACTGACTATTTGAGAGAGACAATGCAATGAGGAGAGCTTTGCTGATCTTCGAAAAGTCTCGAAGGGCTGTCCCAGCAGTCTAATGACAACTCATTGCTATTCCATGGTCAAAGTTTGGGGCAAGGCTTGGTCCCTCATTCTGCAGACCACTAGGTGCTGGGTCTGCAATGGTGGAGAAATTCACTCCTAGTTAATAGAGCAGCTCAAGCCTTTTGTACCACTTTCCAGGGACCAAAGGGGGCTTAAATGGTGCATATATAGGAATTTCACCCTATAAAAATAATGCCCAGTAAGACAACTTGGTTCTGGATCCATTTGAACAGAGCAGCAGCAGGAAAGCATGTGAATGTTTTCAGAAATATAAAAATAGGGAACCAATTTCTGCTCTCAGTTACCCTCATCCAACCTTTTTTTAAGCCAGTTAAAAGATATAACTGAGACTAGAATTTGATCTACATGTTTAAGTTAGATATACGCCTGATAAGCCTGATTCTCACAAACACTAAGGCCCATTTACACCACTTTGGCAGTGTAAAAGAGCCCTGAAGTTGGTGTTAAGCCTCATTCTCATTTACATTAATGCCACTTTACACAGCTAGAATCAGACTTAGAGAGATTATTTTCCAAAGAGTCATCAGAATTTAGGAGTCTCTTCTCTGGGAAATTTTCGCAGAACCTTCTTTACTGATATTTAAGGGAGAAAAAATGAACATTTACTTGGACAGCAGTGGTATGTCAGAATATAAATGATATGTTGTTAGATGCTTAAGGCACAGTGATTCTTCAGGGCTGACCTGATCACTAATTTGCAGAAAGGATGTTATTTTTTCTTTTGGAAGGTCCTTAAGCCTTTCTCCAGAGCCTGGAGCCAGACCTCTCTAGACCAAAATGATCATCTTCCTATGCTTGCAGGAGGCAATCACGTTTGGATCACCACCTTCCCTCCTTCTGCTTTTATGTTTAATAGCACCTTTAATGTGATAAATACACACACAGAAGTCTGTGCCAGGATTACTCCTGGGCTCATGGCCAACCATTGTGGGGTCCTCAAGACAAGAAAAGAGTATTTAGCAGTCTTACCCAGCAACACTAAGCAAGGCACTGACTCATAGACTCATAGACTTTAAGGTCAGAAGGGACCATTATGATCATCTAGTCTGACCTCCTGCACAACGCAGGCCACAGAATCTCACCCACCCACTCCTGTAACAAACCCCTAACCTATGCCTGAGTTATTGAAGTCCTCAAATCATGGTTTAAAGACCGCAAGGTGCAGAGAAGCCTCCAGCAAGTGACCCGTGCCCCAAGCTGCAGAGGAAGGCGAAAAACCTCCAGGGCCTCTGCCAATCTGCCCTGGAGGAAAATTCCTTCCCGACGCCAAATATGGCGATCAGTTAAACTCTGAGCATGTGGGCAACACTCACCAGCCAGCACCCAGGAAAGAATTCTCTGTAGTAACTCAGATCCCACCCCATCTAACATCTCATCACAGACCATTGGGCATATTTACCTGCCAATAATCAAAGATCAATTAATTGCCAAAATTAGGCTATTCCATCATACCATCCCCTCCATAAACTTATCAAGCTTAGTCTTGAAGCCAGATATGTCTTTTGCCCCCACTACTCCCCTTGGAAGGCTGTTCCAGAACTTCACTCCTCTAATGGTTAGAAACCTTCGTCTAATTTCAAGTCTAAACTTCCTAATGTCCAGTTTATATCCATTTGTTCTTGTGTCCACATTGGTACTAAGCTTAAATAATTCCTCTCCCTCCCTGATATTTATCCCTCTGATATATTTATAAAGAGCAATCATATCTCCCCTCAGCCTTCTTTTGGTTAGGCTAAACAAGCCAAGCTCTTTGAGTCTCCTTTCATAAGACAGGTTTTCCATTCCTCGGATCATCCTAGTAGCCCTTCTCTGTACCTGTTCCAGTTTGAATTCATCCTTCTTAAACATGGGAGACCAGAACTGCACACAATATTCCAGATGAGGTCTCACCAGTGCCTTGTATAACGGTACTAACACCTCCTTATCTTTACTGGAAATACCTCGCCTGATGCATCCCAAGACCGCATTAGCTTTTTTAACGGCCATATCACATTGGCGGCTCATAGTCATCCTGTGATCAACCAATACTCCGAGGTCCTTCTCCTCCTCTGTTACTTCCAACTGATGTGTCCCCAATTTATAACCAAAATTCTTGTTATTAATCCCTAAATGCATGACCTTGCACTTTTCACTATTAAATTTCATCCTATTACTATTACTCCAGTTTACAAGGTCATCCAGATCTTCCTGTATGATATCCCGGTCCTTCTCTGTATTAGCAATACCTCCCAGCTTTGTGTCATCCGCAAACTTTATTAGCACATTCCTACTTTTTGTGCCAAGATCAGTAATAAAAAGATTAAATAAGATTGGTCCCAAAACCGATCCCTGAGGAACTCCACTAGTAACCTCCTTCCACTGGTCATACATCACAACAGGAGTCCCACATCAGGCCTACCTTCCCTCTTGGAGGCAGCAGTCCCTCAAGCAGTTCCTAGCCCCAGCCAGGTTTCTCTCACAGAGATCTATTCTCTTTCCTATTCAGCCACCAAATGGGCTGGGGTCCCCTCCTTTTAATTCCTTCCTCCAACCCTGACATCTATTGCAGGTGTAGTGGGCAGGACCGATTGAAATCACAGTAGTTCGTTAACCCTTTCCTTGTCAGTGTGGGATCTGTACACCCCATCACAAGGGTTTAAATCCACAAAGGGACTTAGGGGCCAGATCCTCAGAGATATTTAAGTTCCTAACTTCCATTGAAATCAATGGGAGCTAGGTGCCTTAATACCTTTGATGATCTGGGTCTTAGGGGCCTAAATCTGGGGTTTAGGCAACAAATTCCCAATTTTAAGTACCACTATGATCCATAAAACCTGCCTGTCACATGACCCTGTAGGTGCCTAAACTCACTCAGTGCATACATTTCTGCCGTATAAGTCCCCTAGGACTTAAATTTCTGCCTCTCGGTACGCACATTACTGCCTTACTCTAGGCGTCTGGACACCTATCTCCTGCTTAAGCCCAGTGTGATCCATGAACAGGAGGAGGACAGGTCTTTTTCTACCTATCTTCCCTGCAGGGCCCAATCCTGCCAGAAGAGAAGGTGGTGGCGATGAACCACTTTATAATTTTAGCCCCAGGGTTAGATCATTCACCTGGGATATGTCAAGACCCACATTCAATTATCCCCTCTGTCAGAGTGGGGGAAAAGGATTTGAATATGAGTCTCTCACATTTTAGAGGAGATCTCTAATCACATGGGACATTCTGATGTGGAGGGACTCCCTCAGTTGCTCCATTGAGGCTGTTCCACCATGGCTTAACTCTTAGTCATTGGGCCAGAGAAAGAGAATGACTGTGCAGTTCAGCAGTTAGGGCAGCCACCTGGAGGAGGCAGACCCTGGGTCCAGTCCCCCTGCTCCAGTCACTCTTTAGCCACAGTGGAACAGCTTCAACAGGAGAGACTGAGGGACATCCTTCCCCCAACATCAGAATGCCGTGTAGTTCAGTGGTTAGGTCACTGAAGTAAGAAGCCCCTGTTCAAATCCTTTTGTTCTCTCAGGTAAAGATGGAAGAATTGAACCTAGGTCTCCTGCATCCCACGTGAGCATGTGAACCGCTGGGCTATAAGTTGGTGCTACTACCACTGACGCCTCCTCCTCCCTTCCCCTGCTTTGTGGCTAGGCAGGAGATAGGGTGGGAGAGCAACATGCATGTCCAGAGGCTGAAACATAGGCAGCTGGGAACTCTTATTCTGAAAATTTAGGCTCGGAGTGAGTTTTGATGGCAGATTTGTGGATTGCAATGGAGCCTGTTGGAGGTCGGCCTTCCCAGTCAGGCTCAGAGGGAGGCCACTCTGCCTCACTACGGTGCAGCGATCAGAAGTCAATTAGCAGGGGAATTAGTAGCTCCTAGCTACAATCATCAGTCTATAGCCCCGTCTATGTGGGCAGGCCTAAGCAACAATCAGTCTTTAGCCTAGCCTCCTGGCTAGGGCAGACAGCAAACAGCAACACAGTCTAGTGCTCTAACCCCCTGGACAGGGCAGAGCAGGGGCCATCTGTAGCCCAAAGCCCGCTTGTTAGGGTGGACCGCAAATACAGTCAGGTGCCCTGGCCCTCTGGGAGGGGAAGAGCAAGAAATCTTTAACTCACACCTTTAGGCTAGAGCCAGGCACAACTATACATGGGCCATCTGGCCTCAGGTGAGCAGGACACCACTCCAGGGATGGGGTTGGTGGCAGGGGAGTAGGGGAACCCAGGTCCATCGTACCCACTGGGTCACAACCCAGGACCCCAACAGTGGTGAGTATTCCCACCACTGGATCAGCGGGGATTCCACCAAAACACACTGACACATCTTCCAGCAACACCACCTGAAGAAAGTCTGATTTCCCTGGGTCACTTCCTACCACCCTTTCCTGGCACAGCTCTGCAGTCTTCAGGTCCTCAGTCTCCTCAGGGTACAAAGCAGCCAGCAGTCCTGGCAGTGCCTCTCCATAGTCGGCCCCCACTGAGTAAACAGCAGACAGCAGTCCCAGCAGCTCTTCCCCACAGTCGGTCTCCTCTGGAGGCAGGTCAGTGCACAGCTCATGGTCTGGTCTGGAGTCTCGCAGCAGGCGAGACACATCTGGCTCCAGCAAAACTGAGCTGGGGGCCCCGCCTCTTATCCTTCCAGTCCCTCCCCTCTGTTCCAGCATTGTTGGCAGGGCTGGCATACCTTCACCCACCAGGGAGAGTGGAGTGGTCCTTCCCCATCAGGCTCTGAGGGAGGCCACTCTACCTCACTACAGAGCCAAAACTGGGACCTACGCATCTAAGGATGTTTGTGGATCTGGGCCGAGGCACCCAATTCAGGATTTTTGTTCTAGTGATTTACTATGTGCCAAGTTAAGCATTGCAACATCTAAGTCTCTATGTGGAGCTGGGCCAAAAAAATCACTTCTTACTTTAATCTGCCCCATGGAGAAGTACTTTTATAAGGATGGATGATTTCCTACAGTGCATCCTATGTTCTATGTCTCCTTGAGCAGCAAATGTATATTTGACTGAATATGAAAGTTTTAACTACGTTTTTATTCACATGGCATCTTTATACTAAATGCCTAGATCCAATAATAATAAATAATACAATGGAATTAAAAATCTGGCATTTGCTTGTGATATTACTTTAATTCCTGTACAAACATAAAATAAGTGTTAGATGCAAACTACAGATCTAGATTCAGACTTTGATGCTCTCACCATTTAGTGGTGTTTGGATCCAGTATTTTGGGTCAGATCCGTCTTTAATGAATGCCAATGTAGACTCTACCAGTGGATCATGCAGAACAATGGCCCATTCTGGTGAGCAAGAATATAAAATCAGGGTAAAATGTTACGTATCTTTATCCCACTTCTATGCACCATTCACATTTCATTTAACAGAACAGCTCTTCCAAATTCACAATCCCGCGCCTCTGATGATAACACCTATGTGCACTTCATGATAAGCACTCCCAAACAGCAGCAATAAGACTTTAACTATTTATTATTAGGGGCCACGGAAGCTACTCCAGTCATGTGATTGCAGTAACCTCCACAGAATGGCACAGCAGATTCCTCCCTTCCTCACAGATATACCTAGTAACACCACCAGCTATGTGGGCTGAAAGGGTGGGGTCAGAATTTGACCCCGAAAGCAAAGTGTTTTTAATAAAAATGCAAAATTATCCCTACTGTGCAGAATGGATTCCAATGACTCCAAATCAAAACATTAAAAAATTACATTTTTAATTTAAACAAAAGTTGAGACTATTCCATCTTCACAGTTTGACACAATAATATTAATACCTTACAATGTGAAAAAGTGATTTACCACTGTCAGATTATCTGCCATGATAGAAAACTGGTAAATGATGAATTACAAAGTGTACTTGACAAATCTATGCACAGGGTCTGGAGACTTTGAATAATATTGCCCAGTAAAATGCAAAATACATAAAAAAAATCACTATTAATCATGCATGAAAAGTTGGGGGGTATTAAAAACATTTTTTCTGTTAAATGAAAAAATCCTTAAACCTACTACATTTAGAGTCTCTAGTAGAAAGAATATAATATTTAGCTAGAACTTTTAGAAACTGCTTTATTGAGCTTTATTGTCAGGATATATAATTACCTAATTTGATTTATGTTGGAATATTTATAATGATATATTTATGACTGGCTAGGAAAATCAGATAACTGCCATATCACCATACTTATTTAATATATTTTAAAGCTCCTCCCAACATACCATTTTATGATTATGCTCTGGCTCATTACAGTACACTGTCCATTAGATTTAATATTCAATATTAGCTAAGTGTTGATGTCCAAGATATATTTGTTTCTATTTATTTTTTCTATGTGTAGTTTAAAGCCATGAAAAATGAGCCTCTTTACATTCCACAGAATCAGAGAGAGAGAGTTGGGAAAGGCCCATTACATCTTTCATCCCTCCTGTAGGATTGTTCCCTTCTGTATATTATTCACTCTTTTTAATTCTTCAAATAGATTTAAACACTTCCTGTGGGGGAGTATGTCATAGTTTGCTGAGGAAGCCTTTCTTGTTCTTAATAATAGATGGATCAAGGAGGCAGGGCAGCTGCTGCCTCTGGAAGAGCAGACGATAAAGGAAGTTGAAAGTAAACCACATACACAATCTTACTCAGGGTTCCATTAAGTGTCATTGGGGACCCGTGGAAACCATCTTCCTTTCTGAAATCATAGGATAGGTGGCAGTTACAGAAAGATTTTGGAACTTTCACCATGGGCAGCTAGCTAATGAACTGCTAGCTTCTGTTCTTCGTCAACAGTAGCCAGTAAAGCTAGTTGGCTGTGGAAGGGATCACACGTTCCATGTTTTTATGGGGTGTAACTATAACTGGTGTCCTGCCTTGAGCTAGTTTACCCACAGGCACACAGGGCCAGATTTTTAAAGGTGTTTAGGTATCTGAATAAGCAGCTAGATGGTCAGGCAGTGTGGCTTAGTGGCTAGAACATTGGACTAGAACGCCAGGGAACAAAGGTCTATTCCTCACTCTGCTGCTGTTCTACTGAGTGATCTTAGGCAAGTCACTTCACCCCTTTATGACTCAGTTTCCTCATCTGTAAAATGGTGATAATGATACTAGGTGTCTTAGAAAATCCTACTAGCTGCCTAACTTCATCTTCAGACACCTTTAAAAATCTGGTGCACAATGCCTTCTGAAGATCCCCCTGGAGCACTGTGGATCAGTGCCTTAAAGCATTCTATATCTATGTTTGAACTGTATAGTCTGTCTCTAGCTTATGCTGTAAGTGCCTCAGGCCAGAAATTGTGTCTTCTGTTACATTCTATACAGAGTTCTGTCTCCCATATTTGGAAGCTCAGAGGTTTGTGCATTCAAAAGATGTAAGTTAAATGGACTGATAATTGCTACTAGTTTGTTTGATGTCTTTGTATTACATTTAGCACCTCAGTACTTTTCTCTTTAATAACCATCTTTTCCCATTACATTTTAGTTGCAATACATGAATGCCAAAATGCGGCAAAAGAAATTCTGCTTAGAACAACAAGGGCACTAGTTGTTTGTGGTAGTAATTTCAGGTTTAAAATGAAATGATCTGCTAATATACTATTAACAATAGATGACAAATACTGTAAATAAATACCTGATATCTATCTTTTATAGCTAGTGGCTATTTGAAAAAATAATATATATGGATATATGAAGTATTTCAGAAAAACTTGTTTTTAAACACCATTATTAACATATTGTGTCTTTCCAGTTTCCATTTGTGTCACACATTTTTGATTCACCATCCGCATCTTGTTTTAATCAAGTCACATTATGTAATGTGAAAATATGAGCAACAATTACTAAACATCAATTCATTTTCTCATCCAATGGTATTCTGATCAGTCTACAATGGCTTCAGGTTTTCTTGATGTATATGCTTATGCTATCATCGTAACAGCAGGTTTTTACTGTCTATGCAGAAAACTGCTAGAAATGTTTTCCATAAACCCTGCAAAATTCATATACAATAACTGGCACTGAAGGGGATTTCTTCTATTTTCCATTAGATCTCTGGACACAGTGAAATGCTAGTTATGGAGATAAAACAGCTGCCGATGGGGAAAAAATGTATCATGATACTGAACTGTTAGTACTGTTTTAATTAGGAAATGCTAAGTTTAAGAATTAGCAGGCATTATGTTCTTCAAAAATTCCACCTACTCTGACATAGGAACCACATTATGACTACAAAGAATGGACAATTAATCCATCTTCTATAGACCAGACAAATTGTTAATCGTAAATAACAGAAAGTTACTTGGGCTCCTAGAAAAATCTGAAATCAGTGTAGTAAGTAATATCAAATGCAGTGACTGAGAGGAAAGATACAGAGCTGACATTCATTATGATCAGTACTTTTAGATGTAAAAGATGGAAATTTACCAAAAAGGGTCATTTTCAATTATCCCATCTGATGGATATTTTGCACTTAAATGATTTGCACCTGGGAAAGGCACTATCGGACCACAACGTAAGTGAATTTCTTCTGATCTGAACCCTGCAGCCATAAAGATAAAGCACTGGAGGCAAACCCTATTACTCATTAATGTGCTTTATGGCTAGAAATGTCAAAGATGTTGAGCTCCAAAGCTAGGCTTCCAAATCCATATTGAGGCAGCTAAATAAGTCGCCTTAGTTTCTAAAATGCAGAGCATTCAGCCTTTTCCTCTGACGTTGATGGAAGTTGCAGGTGCTCAGCATTTGGAAAATCAGGCTGTTTTTATTTAGGAGCCTAAAGGGGGCTTAGGGAGCCAGCTTTGAAAGCATTGGCCTATATGCATTTCTTTTCATACAGCACAGATAAACTCTACATTTGAGATATTTTCTGAACTAATGTAAGAACTGTTAGAGAGTTTGCATGCAAGGAATATCTGGCTGTAAATGAGCATGTCAGTGGCCATTAGTGACAAATGTTGCTACAACTGCAAGAGTTAAAATGCTGGTGAAAAAGATGACGGTCAAATAAAACCCACAGATTATTTTTTTCAAAAATCTACTTTTCTGAAGGCTGCAATATTTTAAACCATACCTCTTCCTCCCCACTCATCTGTAGTGTTTATGTAGTTGAGACAGCTTACCAGGGAAGAAGGAAACAGTGGACTTTTGAATAAAAATTTGTGGAAAATTTCTGGGAGTTGTTATGCATCAAACAGGAATTTCACAATGTTTTACCATATCTCAGATTCAATACAAGGGGAAAACAAAATTCTTGCCTAATGCAGATCATGAAGGGAAAATCATGTCTGACTAAAGAAAAAGGGGAATTAAGAGAATATGAGAAGTATTTGAGCAAAGCCAATTAAATCAAATGATCTTGTCATCTGAGGAGCATTCAATCCACCTCAGGTGATAAAGACTTTCTAATGTCCCAAACCCAGCGAGTTTTGCCCTTGACTTCAATGAGAATGGAACCAGGACCTCGCTGAACAGACATAGGCCTGAACCAAGGGCTTGATTCACCACTGTGTCAATCCAGGTTCATGCTGGTGTAAACCAATGGATTTACATCATGCAGTGAGAAATCAGGCCCAAAAATTCTGAATCAGAACGAACATGAACTCTGGGAAAATTCTAAAGTGGAACATGGGTCTGGATCTGAGCTTTGTGGCTGGCCATTCTCTCTCTAATGGGCTGAACCAAATTCTCTAATCCAAGCACCTCCAAGTTCAGATTCAGATTCAGATCTGCTCTTTGAGGCCTCTTTGAGGGCTATACCTATAAATGAATGCTTCCTTCACCATCTTCCATCATACATTTGAGTATATTTCTGGCTCCTTTTCTGCAGCAGAACATATGGAACATACTTCCAGAAAGACCAGCAAACATGACAGATGTGTTTTGTCTACAATTATATCCTGTACTATACCCCTGAGCACCCCCTGACTGGAATACTCATACTGTCAATTACTTTTATTAAATGGATTAGACACTCCAGTGTTATCGTCCCATATGCTATGCCAGAGCAAATGCCATATGCTGTTGAGTTCTTCCCTAGAAAGGAAAATATGGCCACTTACATTCAATGTGAGCCAAACAATTAGCATGCCAGTTTCGTAGCTGAAAAACTGAGTTATCTTACAACAGCAGTAGGAATATGTTGCAACAGGGGATGAGTGATTCTCAAAGACAGACTTTTAGGATTGGCAGAACACAGTGAGGGTTTGGCCAAACCAAACACCAAGTGGGGAAACACTGTTCAGCCAGTTCAGCCAGTTCAGACCCACTCCTGTCTACGCCCATATGTAACAAGCTTTATTTTAAAAATTAATGTGCAGACAAAACAAGGCTGCACATCCAGTTCACAGTCAATGCTCCTGCCAGGCAGAATGTAAGAATGAGTAACAGGCAACAGATTTGTGAATGGCTCCAATAAGAGAAGCAGTGGTCATTAGTGGATTGAGCATGGGACTGGAATCCTAGAGCTTCTGAGTTCTAGTCCTAGCTTTGCCATTGAATCAGTGTATAGCTTTTGGCAAGTCAGCACTGTACCTCTGTATTACCTGATCCAGCCAGAGCAGCTGACTGCATAGGCCAGTGTGGGAATGAGAGAAAGAAATAGATAAATGCTAGCTGGTTGAGACTTAAACTGGAAAAGCCTCAGATGTCGTAGGATGGTTGAGGGAAACAGCCCAAAGAGATGATGAATATAAATCCATTACAGAAAAGTGCAAAGTACTACACTTCAGAAGGAAAAAATCAAATACAGGTCTGTCGCATCTTAGGTGCATTTAACATGTGCGGTTTCAGCTTTATGCGGTCGGCAAAAACAAGAAAAAAACAAAAAAAAAGAGAAAAATAACAATTTAAATACTGTTTCTGTAGTGCGGGCGATTCCGCCCGCCATTACACTCAATGTAATTTTGACTATACGCGGTTTTCGCTTTAGGCGCTGACCGCGGAATGTAACCCCAGCGTAAGATGAGACAGACCTGTACACAAATCCAAAGATGGGGAATAATTGGCTTGGCATTAGTACGGCTGAAAGTGATCTGGGGGTTATAGTGAATCACAAACTAACTCAATCAACAATGTGATGCAGTTGTGATAAGGTTAATATCATTCTGGGGTAAATTAAGAGGAGTGTTTTATGTAAAACATGGGGGGTAATTGTCCTGCTCTGCTTGACACTAGTGAGGCCTCACTTGGCATGCCTTGTCCAGTTTTGGGTGGCCTACTTTAAGAAAGATGTGGACACACTGGAGAGAGTCCAGAGGAGAGACACAAAAATGATAAAAGGATTAGACAACATGACCAATGAGGATAGATTAAAAAAACCAAGGTATGTTTAGTCTTGAGAAAAGAAGACTGAAGGGGGATTTGATAATAGTCTTCAAATATGTTAAGGACTGTTATAAAGAGAAAGTGATCAATTATTTTCTATGTCCACTAAAGGTAGGACAAGTAATTGTCTTAATCTATGACAATGGAAATTGAAATTAGCTATTAGGAAAAGCTTTCTAACCATAAGGATAGTTTAGTACTGGAATAGATAACCAAAGGAGATTGTGGAATCCCTGTCATTGGAAGTTTTTAAGAACAGTCGTCAGGGATGGTCTAAATTTGGCTCAGCATCGGGGCGGGGGGGAGAGGGGGCTGCACTAGATAACCTCTTGAGGTCCCTTCCAGCCCTCATTTCTATGATTCCATAATATTGCCCCCTCTGTCTGAGTGGGTTCTCTTGTCATTTGTGCAGCAGATGCAGAATCTAGCAGTGTGATTGGACTCCCAGTTGCTAAAAGAAGAACAGCTAGATCAGTCTTTTTTCTTTTAGTTACAGACAGGAAGTTACACTGAGTGCTTTCAGATGAAGCACTTGCAGCTGTTATCATCCATGCCTTTGTCACTTCCAGAACAACAATGGGGGAATACCTTACCTCCATCTGCAAACTGAAGCTTGTGAAGAATTCAGCTTCTCATTTGTTACAGTGTACATCTTTCCAGGATGATTTCTGGATCTCCACTACCTTTCTAAAAGGTACAGGGTAGAATTTAGGGTGTTGGTTTTCACCTATAAAGCCTGAAATAGCTGGAATCTACTTATGTCCCCCCAGCCGAACTGCCACTGGTGAGATCAGGGGATGACCCTGAAACCTATTCCAATGTGGAGGGAGGACAGAGCATTCTCCATGAGGCCTTCTCAGCTTTAGACATCATTCTTTCCCTTAGCCTGAAATAGCCTTACTTTGCTGCCCTTCAGGGGACATATTTGTTTTCCTGAACTGAGAGAAACTGAGAGGACCATGGGGGATCTTAAAGACTGTATGTGAATATATCTTCTGGGTTAAGATTTATGTTAATTATTGGATGAAGGTGTAGCCTTTGATAGACAGGAAATGCAATTAAATAAGTCACAAATAATAGGTTCTTTTTACTCAGCTGGCTATATAATACATTTTATTGAGTTTGAAACTGGTGAGATACACATAGAAACTTGAAAGCTTTTTATTGAAAAGCCAAGCCATTCAAAAATAAAGAATAATGAGAAATACATAGATACAAAGTACAAAGCAACCACTGAAGCTGATATACTCACAACTTCATGGAGAGTCGGGGAACAAAGATGAAAGAACAGTTAGTGGGACCATCATCAGTGAAAGTGACACATGAGCTGCCACCCGTTTATCATTCCGATGATCCCACTTGTGAATATACTTAAATCAGTTTTTATACCCCTTTGTTCAGACATCTACACATATTTGTCAATATTTTCCAATGTGCCAATGGGATTAGCCTCAATGGTACAAGTTACCAAAAAGAAAACCCTAAAATTCCATTAGGCTTATCCTCCTGCAGTTAACTTGTTTATTACAAAGCACTTATTACCACATCTTATAACCCTAGGTCACTTACTTATGCTAACTGTTATACTGACCTCTACCAGGCCTCACTAATCCCCAGTTTATTGCAAGCTTACCTTAATAATATTCATCCTGTATGTTCTCCTGCTTGAATTTCAGCTATTTTGGCTTCACTCATAGCTATTTAAAAGGCAATTTTGCACACACTATAGAAATTAAGCTCTCATTTATACCCTCTCCTGGAGCAAATCACTAGTTCACACATCAAAGGGACGTTCCTGGATTAGTCTATTTAATTGTATTTTAAAAATTGCCCTAGGTGCACCTACAGCAAAGGAGAGACACTCCTTTGATGGAAATAAATAAAGTACATTTAGGCCAAATTTGGGCACTTGAAGATAAACAACTAAATCAGTATTTAGACACCAAAATAAGTGGACTGAATGGGAGCAGTGGGTTCTCATTAACATCATCATGGCAGATCCCAAAGGGGTGTGGCCTCATTGCAAACTGCATACCCACCTGACTTGATCTCTGGCAAGGTGCTGAAGATGGTCTGATTGTATATTCAGTTTATATCCATCACTGGCAATCTTGTCACGCCACAGAAGCTTTTGGCACCCACATGATTGCTGGCCATGTAGTAGCATTCCTTGGCACACACACCTCGGAATTCATTGATCTTCCATTTTTATGTGCATACCAAGAAACCCACCGAAAGTGAACCAGTGCTGATGGAGACAGTTGCTGGGTTCGTCTTCAAATTGCCTTATTTTTTCTCTTGTCCTGCGACATAATGTGGAGCGGCTGATAGAGATAAGAATCAAAAGCATCATTCTGGGGTTCTTCAGCCTTCTTCGGAACCTATACTTTACTTCCACACAATAAGGTTGTTATAACTGTAATTCTATAGATCCACGGCTTTGTAGCAAGCTTGATGTTCACAACATTCCCACAGAGGACACTGAAGGGCCTGAAACATGGCAGCAGCTGCTGCTATAGGATCATCCACATCTTTTGAGCATTTTCCAGTATTGTCTATGGCACTTCCCGAATATGTGAAAGCTGTCACCTGCTCGATGTCCCATCCAAACAGGTTAAAATTGAGCTGGTTGTAATCTGAAACTGAAGGTTATTTCATGATAATGGCCAGTGACTTTGTTTTAGCTGGATTAAAAACCAGACCAGTGCACACTGCTTCTTGCCTGACTGAATAAGCCATCGTCTGCCCCAAACTAAGCCAACAAGACAATGTCATTGGTCGATTCAAGATCTTTAAGCAGAATGGTACTCAGCTCAGCTGCCTCCTCAAGCTTATCCATCAACCAATCAATGCATATGTGAAGGGTTAGATCACAGAACCCCCCCGGGAGCTGCCAACTGATGTGCCAAGACTACTTCTGCCCCTTCTTTCCTGCCCTGTCATCTTAAGACTTCAGTGCCCTGCCTGGTTTGAGCTAGACTCGATAGCCCGCTGCAAACCCAGACCCAGGTCTGAATCACATCCCCTAACAGCTGTAGGCTTGCCTGAAAGCATCTTACAGAAGTGTTCTTGTCTTTAACACTCAGATGCCCAACTACCAATGGGGTCTAAACCCAAATAAATCCGTTTTACCCTGTATAAAGCTTATACAAAGTAAACTCATGAATTGTTCGCCCTCTATAACACTGATAGAGAGGTATGCACAGCTGTTTGCCCCACCCCCAGGTATTAATACATACTCTGGGTTAATTAATAAGTAAAAAGTGTTTTTATTAAATACAGAAAGTAGGATTTAAGTGGTTCCAAGTAGTAACAAACAGAACAAAGTAAGTCACCAAGCAAAATAAAATAAAACATGCAAATCTATGTCTAATCAAACTGAATACAGATAATCTCACCCTTAGAGATGCTTCAGTACGTTTTTTCCTCAGACTGGACACCTTCCAGGCCTGGGCACAATTCTTTCCCCGGTACAGCTCTTGTTCCAGCTCAGGTGGTAGCTAGGGGATTCTTCATGATGGCTCTCCCCTTTGTTTTCTTCCACCCACTTATATATCTTTTGCATAAGGTGGGAATCCTTTGTTCCTCTGGGTCCGCCCCCCCCCCCTTCTCAATGGAAAAGCACCAGGTTAAAGATGGATTTCAGTTCAGGTGACATGCTCACATGTCACTGTAAGACTTCATTACCCACTTGCCAGCACACACGTATACAGGAAGACTTACAGGTAAAACAGAGTCATCTGCAGTCAATTGTCCTGGTTAATGGTGTTGTCAAATGCTACCGGTGTGGTGCTCTGCTTTCTCCTATGTTGATATCACTCGGCTGCATGCGTGTGCTCCCTCTGTGTGCTGCCCCAGCTCTGCAAATCGCTGGCACAGCAGACCCGACGAGAACCCCCAATAACCACAGAGTCTAGTAAGATGCAAAGTCACGTCGACTAGGTTTATTGCGATCACAATTGCAGTTCCCTGTAGGTTTCTTAGCCTAACTCAGGGCATACTACGAGAAAGTGCCTCTTGGCAAGGACCCGGCTTAGTGGCGGGACTTTCCACTCCCCCTACGGCCGGACAAAGATATCCACTCAGGGGTGTATTCTTATACACAGGTACAAACAAGTTACACATCACTCCTGACGTATTGAGGTGCAACCCTTCTACGCAGCAAGGTACAACCCCTCTACGTAGCAAGGTGCCGCCTCTCACCTTGTACATGTTGGTTCAAGCAAAACAACTCTATCCATCATTTTACCCTTTTGCCCCTGTCATTGGGATGGGTCGGCCTGTTCCTTATCTGTGTGGAGTGTACAAGTATGCGAATGTTCTGGTATCTGGTGTCCAGTACCTTTTAGGTATGTCTCTTTTTGCAGCATCAGCCCTTTCCTTGCCAGCTTCTGTGAGCAGGACCTGCCTCTGGCTCACAGTTTAACTTTGCTTTATGTTAGCAAAGTCTTGACCATTACTTTAGTTCAGGCCTCAGGCCTCATACTGGACCTTTATCAGGGCCTTCACTTACTACATTCCCACACTTTTTGTCTTTTTAAGGGGAGGATGTTTACCCATCGTCCCGGAAAAGCATAATGCATGGACTAAAGATAACCCAGTGGGCTAAACACTGTTATGTGGTTACCTTGTTTTACCATCCATACACTTATGCCCCATTTGTCTCTTTAGTTTGCACATTCCCTGCGATCGAGTCACACTCCTGTCTCCTAATGTGCTTTGTGAACTGTTTCATATTTTCCTTCATTTGATTTACCAATTCAGTGAAAGTATTGTTTGCTACTTTTTCCTTCTGTGCACTTACTTGTCCCGTTCTGACAGGCACTAGTCTAGGTTTCAGTTTCAGTTTAACTGGAACCTGGCTTTTATTATAAGATGGTGGTTGCAATGCAGTGGACCCCGTTTCATCTTTTAATTTTACTAGGGCCACCTTTTTCCATTTGTGTCCCCATTCTTCAGGCACAGGGTAACTACCTGAAGCCTGCTGTTTACCACCAATATTTATAACAGGGGACGGCACATGTATTAGATTTCTTGCAGCTGTTTCCAATTTTTTATTTTCCTGCTTCACTTGCTCAAGCATATTATGAGTTTGGACCACCTGTTGCCCTGCTAACAGAGCTTGGGCTTTCCAGTGCTCGATTGCCTGGGTTACCTTTTTTACTTCTCCTGTTTTTTCTGTTACTTGTTTGGCCAGCATGCCAGCATGCTGTCTGAGCCATCTCACTGCCATAGACATGAGTTGCAAAATTTTTGCTTTTTTACTTTTATTACTGTTTCTCAGAGCCTTGGTTTCTACCATCGCTCTGCATATGCCAGTCCATGTTTCCCCACTCTCTTTTTAAAATTCATATGGACCCCCCTTACTGGCAATCCAGCGGGTCCAAGAGTTATCAAACTCCGTGGGGATCATAAGGGAGGGAGTCAGGGGGTTCCCTAGCTCGAGGTTTGCTGCCATGTTGGATTGCGATTCTTACCACGGCAGGTTCGCTTACTCACCAGATCAGCGGTCGGGGTCACCAGTGTTGTCAAATGCTACCAGTAGGGTGCTCTGCTTTCTCCTATGTTGATATCACTCGGCTGCATGCGTGTGCTCCCTCTGTGTGCTGCCCCAGCTCTGCAAGTCGCTGGCACAGCAGACCCGACGAGAACCCCCAATAACCACAGAGTCTAGTAAGATGCAAAGTCACGTCGACTAGGTTTATTGCGATCACAATTGCAGTTCCCTGTAGGTTTCTTAGCCTAACTCAGGGCATACTACGAGAAAGTGCCTCTTGGCAAGGACCCGGCTTAGTGGCGGGACTTTCCACTCCCCCTACGGCCGAACAAAGATACCCACTCAGGGGTGTATTCTTATACACAGGTACAAACAAGTTACACATCACTCCTGACGTATTGAGGTGCAACCCTTCTACGCAGCAAGGTACAACCCCACTACGTAGCAAGGTGCCGCCTCTCACCTTGTACAGATTGGTTCAATCAAAACAACTCTATCCATCATTTTACCCTTTTGCCCCTGTCATTGGGATGGGTCGGCCTGTTCCTTCTTATCTGTGTGGAGTGTACAAGTATGCGAATGTTCTGGTATCTGGTGTCCAGTACCTTTTAGGTATGTCTCTTTTTGCAGCATCAGCCCTTTCCTTGCCAGCTTCTGTGAGCAGGGCCTGCCTCTGGCTCACAGCTTAACTTTGCTTTATGTTAGCAAAGTCTTGACCATTACTTTAGTTCAGGGCTCAGGCCTCATACTGGACCTTTATCAGGGCCTTCACTTACTACAAATGGGAGTCATCAAGATTCCAAACCACTATTAATGGCCCACACTTTGCATAATTACAATAGGCCCTCAGAGTTATATTTCATATTTCTAGGTTCAGATACAAGAGTGGTACATTTATACAAATAGGATGATCACACTCAGTAGATTATAAGCTTTGTAATGATACCTTACAAGAGACCTTTTGCATGAAGCATATTCCAGTTACATTAGCATATTTTCATAAAATCATATAGAGTGCAACGTCACAGCATATATTGAACAACAAATGGTACACCTAAAGCAGCCTTACCGAACTCCTGTGGAGATAGGAAATTATGCCATGTATCTGCCATTGACTTGAATGCAGCTTTCCATTCCTTTATAGAGCTCTTCTCTCAATGACACTATCTTCCCAGGGACACTGAGACACCCCATAAGATCCCATAAACTTTCCCGATGCACTGAATCAAAGGTCTGACAGAAGTGATATACAAAGCGATGCGCACGGCTTATTAAATTCAGCCATTTTAGCAAAAAGCTGTCTCAAGTGAATGATATGGTTGACACCATGTCTAAAGCCGCACTAAGTATCCTGACCTTTGTCACAAAGTGCATCATTGATTTGAGACATTAACATGGATGCAAAGACTTCCCCTGGGACCAACAATAGCTTAATATCTCTGTAGTAGCTACAATCATCCTTATTGCCCTTTTTAAACAGAGGCAAAATAAACTCCTTCTTCTAATCATCATCAGAGATGGCAGTAGTATGCCAGATGATCTAGAAAAGCCTATGTAGCCACAGTACAACAACACTGTCACCTCTCTTCAGCAACTCTGGTGTAATGTTACAAACCCCTGGTACTTTCCCAGACTTCAGCTTATGGACTGCAGTCCAACTCTCTTCTTGACTGAAAGGAAGTGGTTCTGTGGAACCTGAAGAGGGACTGCAGGCAGTGGACAATTGAAGAGCATCTTGAAATTATCTTCCCATCCATGCAATTGATCCTGCAGACTCTGGCTGATACTGCCATCCCGATTCTTTACTGGACCAGCCGGCTTGGTTTACATGTCCGCTATAAACATGCAAAGTTGAATGAGGAGTGCAGAAATTGTTCCTGGTCACAGCCTGTTCCAAACAGGCTGCCTGAGTCGATCCTCACACTATCTTTCCTACAAAATGACTTGACGATGCTCCAAAGTCTAACCCATTCAGCCTTACTCTTAGCTCTTGACAAATGTGTCTTTGAAGACTCAGATTGTAGCCTCCCTTCTTTTCTTAGCTGCAACTGCTGTGAACATCTCCTCACTGATCCATGGACAACGTTGGAAGGGCTGAGGCATCAGTACTGAGCTGTTAGTGGTCAGCACTGATGACTCGACACAGCGCATTTCCTCATCAGATGACAGAGAGCGTGAGACACCAGTCTCTAATTCTTTGATATCCTTCCATGGTTCAGAACAGAAAGCCATCTGATAGCTCAGTTGTAATAAGAGCTTTTAGTTGAATCAAACTAATTTTGACCCATTAACTGGCTGTCTTCAAGTTGGAGATGCATTTTTGTCAGCAGAAGTCAATGGTCAGTGTCAAGTTCAGCACCTCTGAGAACTTGAACATCCATGACCATTGACCACCGACAACTGTTAATGAGGATGTGATCAGTAACAGTCTTGATAAAAACCATCTGGGCTGAACCAGGACTGTTTGCAAATCTTTGGGTGACAGAAAAATGAGTCAGGGACCACCAAGTCATTGGCAGATGCAAATTCCAGCAGCGAGTGCTTGACATGTCTGAAAAATCAGGCCATTTACATAGGTACCTAAGCACCTAAATTCATATTTAACTTTAGTCACTCACATTTGAAAATCAGAGCTTAATCGTGTTTCAGTTTCCCTGTTGGTAAACTGGAGACAGTTCTCCTTGCTGATATACCTCAGAGGGGACATAGTGTGAGGATTAATTAAGTTACTATTTGTACATGTTTTGAATAGAATAAGACTTGCCCTTCTATAGTGTCTTCCATTTGCATATCAAAACACACTTTGCAAATGTTAGCTACCAAAAAGTAGAATTAAAAACTCCCATGCTATCCTCTGGAATACCTGGAATAACCTTGCTTTTTCTGTGCATCATGCAGCCTTCCTCTCCTCTTTCAAAAGCACTTTCAAAAGTCTGTTGGCTACTGACACACATAGTCACACCAATTTCAAATACGTATAGAAATATACATTAATAGTAATAAGCAATACCTAGTCCCCATAAGAGTGTTTTTCTTCCTTATATGTCAACATACAGTACAAAAGAGGTCACTATCATCTCCATTTTACAGATGGGGAAACTGAGGCATAGAGTGGTTAAATGATTTGCTCAAGGTCTCCCAGTGAGCCAGGAATAGAACCCAGGCCTCCTTTCTAGAATTAACAGAAGAAACCTTATAAAACTTATATTATGTAAATCTTCCTCCCATCCTCTCTCCCTTTCCTAATGTCACCATTCCCTGTGTCATAATGTCTATTCTAGATGGTAAACTCCCCAGGGCAGGGACAATCTATTTGTCTGTAAAGTGCCATATGTACCTGTGAACTGTATACTTGATAATAATAAAAGAAGATAGTCATCATTTGAGCTCGAGGAAATATTAATCACAAAAAAACATTTTCCTAAATCTGTATAATTTTATATAGAGAGAGAAATGTACAAGAGAAGCTAAATTAGATTATTTGGGAAAGGGATTAAGTCTAGACTCTCTATGGTACTTTCCTCTGAAATGATTCTGGTTCCATGGTCAAGGACAGCTGATCAGGAGGAACTTCAACACCTCAATGCATGGACAAGAAGCTCTGTAAAGAGGAGGGGGTTGAAATTGATAAGATACTAGAGAAATGTATTGGGAAGGGACACAGCCTTTACTGAAGGGATGGTGTTCCACCTTAAGTCAATGTAATCAGCTGATACAGAAACCAGGCCACGTGCAGCCTGCTTACTCTCATAAGACCAGTCCGTTCCATGGAGTAGAGCAGTGAAGGGGGAGAGATCTGCTCCTCCTTTCTGCCTTTAGAGTGCTCCAAAGGAGCAATCCCTGCACTCTGCAGAGCAAGGACACTGCACTCGTGACGAGCTCTTGCTTATATAGCATAAGGCGCTTCACAAACAAATCCTTCTTTTTTAAAGGCCACTAACTGGGTTCCCTGTATATCACAAGGCCTAGGAAAGAAGGAGATGTTTTAATTTTTACTAGGAGTTAGAATTTTTTGAATATAGGAAAGTTCCGTGCCACTCCTCACACTAATATTCTGCAGAAAGGGATATTAGCTGATGGCTTCTTGATTAAATGTGTATCTACCTTCTTTGTTTGCTGCTCTTGGCTGCTATTCTGCCATCAGTGGAGAGCCAAATGCATTAGACATAGATGCTCTGTGTCTACCTTTGGTGGCTGGTTTCCATAATATCTCCCACCACTGGGTTTCTACCGCAGTAAGGGAGGCCAAGTTGTACACCCTCAGACTCATCATGCCAGTTACGCGAGTGAAGAACCTACAGGTATTTGGGGGTTTTGGACTGAGCACTGCCCAGCCATTCCACTTCCCAGATAAAAGTCCCCTGTGCACATTTCGTGATACATTTCAGTAAGAGATGGTTAGTGTGATGCTTACATTTCTACTTATGTATGTAGAGAAGTGCACGTGTTTGGAATATTCCCAAAGTTCAGTGTTCTTACTCTGCAAAGAGAAGCAGTGAGTCTTACTGGCCTTCTCTTTTTCCTTTGGCTGACTTCACCTAATTCAAGGGTTTGGTCCCCGTGAGGAACATAGCAAGAGTCTGATAACTCGTTTCTAGTGCAGTTGTGTGGTAAGTGTGTGTGTGAGCTCCCCAAGCCCAGTGCCCTTCCCTGCGGCACGGGTGAGTGAGGCATGAACCCACCTGGCCCCAACTCTGGCTCCAGGCCGCCCCACAGTGGGGCCCGCTCATGGCCTGGAGCCAGTTCCTGTGGTACAGGTATTGCTTCCCCAAACACCTCATATTAGCTTCCCCTGGACTAGCAGATTCAAGGGCTCGGGCCTTAGTGCCAAGGTGCTGGATGAGCAGAGCCTAGCGCCACTCAGAGGTTGAGTAAAGCTCCAGGCCATGCCCTTCCTCTGTCACAGAAGAGCTTTCTCTACAGTTTACTCCTGGAGGGGGAATTCTGCACCACTGTGCATGTGCAGAATTCACACACCCCCAACACCACCAGATTTTTTTTCCCGAAGGAAATACATTCTGCCAGGGAGGCGCTGCAGTTACATCTTTTGCCCACCCCGGGCTGCTGTGGCACCAGAACAGAGGGCAGCTGGATCAGCCTGCTGGGGAGAGGGAGGAGGAGAGGCTAGTTCCCCACAGCACGCTGCCCATGGGGCCAGGTAAGGAGGAACAGGATATCGGGGGATGGACATAGTGGGGCCCATGGGGTGCTGGGGCAGGTCACAGACTGGGATTCAGAAGGGCTAGTCAGGGGGAAACAGACTGGGGCAGGGACACAGGAGCTAGTGGGGTGACAGCATTGATCCAGGGGCTGAATGGCAGTGGGGGGTTCTGGGCCAAATGGGAATGGGGAGGTAGCTAAGCGGGGGTGCAGGGACACATGGGGAGGGGTGGCTGAGTGATGTGTAGGGACACATGGGTATGAGAGGAGGGGTGGCTGGAGGGTGCAGGGATACATGGGGATGGGGGGTAGCTGAGGTGAATTCAGGGAGGAGGGGTGACTGAGGGGGTGCAGGGATACATGGGGATGGGGGTAGCTGAGGGGGGTGCAAGAACACATGGGGAGGAGGGGTGGCTGCGTGGGGATGCAGGGACACATGGGCGAGGGGAGATGCAGGGACACATGGGGACAGGGACAAGTGTGCCTGACTGAATGGGAGAGGCTAGGGGTCAGCCAGGGTCTGCATGAGGGAGGCTCCCCAATTGCCTAACAATCCCCCCCAAAAATGTTTCCTTACTTCTCCCACCCACACCCAACAACTGTCCAAGTTCACTCCCAGGCTTCTTCCCAGCAATTACTTCCCTCTCCCTCAGTCACTCCATTATCCTTGACTCCCGCAAGCCTTTGCACTGCTTCTGAGGGGTGTGGGAAATATGTTTCTGAATTACAGTTTAAATAATTATTACTCAAAGTTCTGTATTAATATGTAGACAAAAAAGCTAACAGAATGTTGGGAATCATTAAGAAAGGGATAGATAATAAGACAGAAGATACCATATTGCCGCTATATAAATCTATGATATGCCCACATCTTGAATACTGCGTGCAGATCTGGTTGCCCCATCTCAAAAAAGATATATCGAAATTGAAAAAGGTGCAGAAACAGACAACAAAAATGATTGGGGTATGGAACAGCTTCCATATGAGGAGAGATTAATAAGACTGGGACTTTTCAGCTTGGAAAAGAGAGAACTAAGGGGGGATATGATAGAGGTCTATAAAATCATGTCTGGTGTGGAGAAAGTAAATAAGGAAGTGTTATTTACTCCTTCTCATAACACAAGAACTAAGTATTTCTGCACACAACACACAGTCAACCTGTAGAACTCTTTGCCAGAGGATGTTGTGAAGGCCAAGACTATAATAGGGTTCAAAAAAGAACTAGATAAGTTCATGGAGAATAGGTCCATCAATGGCTATTAGCCAGGATGGACAGGGATGGTGTCCCTAGCCTCTGTTTGCCAGAAGCTGGAAATGGGTGACAGGGGATGGATCACTTGATGATTACCTGTTCTGTTCATTCCCTCTGAAGAACTTGGCATTGGCCACTGTTGGAAGACAGGATTACTGGGCTAGACGGACCTTTGGTTTGACCCAGTATGGGGTGTGTATGTGTTTTAATAAGACCAATAAAGAAAGACACTGCGCTGTTAATTTAGTTTGGGCAAGACATTTTTTCTGTAGGTTTCTCTGATTCATGCTAAAACGATAGCTAGATAAAAACAGTGATCTACACATTGACTTCCAAATTAATGATTAATGCTAAGATTAGAATCAAATCAATCTCAACCCCTTTATATAGTATGTCACAGTCCCTGGAACAGCTGCCCCTCCTGAGAGTCTTTTCCAGTCTCTGGAGTGGACCCCTTTCAAGTAGCAGGCCCATGCCTCCACTGCTTTTTGGGGTGGGACGCCACAATCCAACCACTCTCCGATTTGGTCTCCAGGTTACACTCCCTGGTTGCTAGTCAGGTTAGCAATGGACCTGGGAGTTGCAAAAGGAGATGGGGGTTGTAGTTTAGGTGCTTCATGTCCCCAATGAGGCACCATGCAGCTCAGACAGAGGCAGTTTAATGTTAAATCCACCTGAAATGAAATGTTTCCATTTGGGAATGATGAAATGGTTTGTTTCAATCAAAAATATCAAAACAAAGCCTGAGAGAGACAAGGGGGGTGAGGTAATATCTTTTACTGGACCAATTTCTGTTTGTGAGCGACACAAACTTTATGGATTGTTGTGATAGCCATAAATCTGTAGTCCTACGACTGCAAACGTGTTAATAGGAAACTCTACCTTGAATGGTCCCTTAGAATATGAGCTAACTATTTATGCTAAACTATCTGTTCAACCTTAGCTGTGACGCATGGAGTACCTTTCCCAGATCTCTGTGTGGCCCAAAAGCTTGTCTCTCTCACCAACAGAAATTGATCCAATAACAGATATTACCTCACCCACCTTGTCTCTCTAATATCCTCGGACCGACATGAATACCACTACACTGCATAAAACAAAGCACTATTTCCAATTTGAATTTTTTCAAAACTTCTCATTTAATGTAATTTTTTAATATTTTGACTTTTTATCCAAATTAAGAACAAATGTTCAAATGTTGGAATTTCCCATGGAACAGAAATCCTGATTTTTTTCATCATTTCTGGCAACCACATAATCTTAGGGCACGTAAAACACTGCAGAGGCACAGATGCAGCTCCGCCGCTGTAGCACTTTAGTGAAGACGCTCTAAGCCAAGGGTTCCCAAACTTGGTTCGTGGCTTGTTCAGGGTAAGCCCCTGGCGGGCCGCAAGATGCTTTGTTTACCTGAGCATCCGCAGGTATGGCCACTCACAGCTCCCATTGGCTGTTCCCGGCCAATGGGAACTGCGGGAAGCGACGCGGGCCGGGCCACTGCTTCCCGCAGCTCTCATTGGCCAGGAACGGTGAACTGGGAGCTGCGAGCGGCCGTACCCGTACGCTCAGGTAAACAAAGCATCTCATGACCCACCAGGGGCTTACCCTGCTCAAGCCGAGAACCAAGTTTGGGAACCCCTGCCCTAAGCCGATGGGATAGAGCATTCCATTGGTTTAGTTAACCACCTCCCTGAGAGGTACTAGCTATGTTGGCAGGAGAAGCTGCCATTGACCTACATGGGGGGGTGAGGTCGGTATAACTACGTCACTCATGGGTGTGGATTTTTCACACCCCTGAACGACATAGTTATACAGTAAAAACTTGGTTATCCGGCATGTTGGGGGAATATAAAATATTCTGGTTAATTAATGTAATACCAATTTTCAAAGAATTAGAATACAATAAAATTAATAAGGTATAAAATACAGTAGTACAGTATAGAGGTATTCACCAATCCAGTAGTAGTACTGCACTGCAGAGTGGCTGGTTTCTTGAAGCACTGAGGTGTATACAGGAAAAGTTTTCTATACAGAAGGTTATCTTATAACACTACATATCACTATGGGCAGTGCATGGCATACACCCGGATCACTAAAAATACACTTAACACTAAAACTATACTGAACATAATGTAATCTTTCTTTGATGATTCAGAAGGCACGTCAGGATCTTGCAGTGCCTCAGAGTCATCATTATCAATGTCAATTATCATTGTAGATGTAGAAGGTGTTGGAGATTGGGTTGAATCTGTAATGACTCTATAACGCACCCTGGATGCTGCTTTTTTGAATAAATCCCTGATATCAGCTTGCTTACTTGCCTTCTGCCTCTTTTGCATAAAAGTAGAGTACAGAATGTGCAATTGCATAACCTCCTGGGCAGAATACTAGTCCCGGTTACTAGATTGAAGATTTGTATTGGGGGATATTTGCAATGCCAGCTAATAGAGCTTTCCAGTGGATAAAGTGCCAGATAACACAGCTTTTACTGTACCAATATAGGTCTGTAGTGTAGACCAGACCTTATTTATGTTACCCATCTTTCCTTCCCATGCTTCTGCTTAGTAATCTTGATACCCTCCTTATGTCAAGGTCTAATTTAGAATTTGATTGCGCAAGGCCCAGAGCCCTCTCTCTCAAGTCTTCTGAAAACTCAGTGGGAGGACTCATGTATTTACAGGTAAGTATGTGTTAAATGCTTTGCTGGATCACTGCTAGAGTACTCAGCACCATATAGGATCAAGCCATTAGCTTTTAGGCTGGGACAAAAGGTATCTTCTTCTTCTTTTTTTAAGAGAAGCACTGAGCAGTTTTGAGCACTGATCGATGTGATAACGATATGGGTTTCTCTAAAGAAAATTTCATAGTAGTAAATTGTGATGAAGGAAGAAGAAACAGACAAGAATTGGTTAAACCTCAAGAGGTTTGTGCATAGCTGGGAGATTAAGTAAATACACTTTTAAAATCCATGGTTTTGCTAGAAAATAATTGTATGTCAAAGTTTGCTGTGTGGGCTGACATTACAAGTGACATTAATTTAAATGTGTAATGCCAAACTAAACTGGCAACAGATCTGTTTTGATTTTTAAAAAAGGACAAATGAAAAACCTCTGTTTGTACCACCACTTTTTAAATTACATGGTATTAAAAGTAAGACAATGTATTTGATAATTACGTGGTTTATTTATTTACTCACTAATGGCAACATCTTTGTCCCATTGAAGTCAAAAGCAAAACTCCCATAACAATTAAATGGAATCCGGATTTAGATCTAAGACAATATTTTGAGTGGACGATGAAGCAAATGTTTTCTTCGTGGAGTGCTAACAGACTTTCCAGCACTCTACACAGATGCACTAAAATAGGTTAAAAGTAAGGCCGTTGGTTTTCAGTTTTTTTTGTTTTGGTTTTTTTTGTGCTTTTTTAATTTCATAGGAATTTACCGGGTTTTATTTAAAAATTTGAAAAATTGGAGAAAAATCAGTAAAAACAGAAAACAAAGGGCATTAGGTGAGGGGGAGGGGTGCCAGATACTCACAGAGAGTGGGGGGAGGCACAGAGGAGTGCCTGGTACTCAGAAGGTATGGTGGGAAGCTGGTTACTCACCATGTGACAGTTGAGGAAGTCTGCTCCTTGCAGCAGTTGCATGGTCACAGCTCCTTGCCCTTCTCGCTCCCAAGGCCCCTGCACAGAGGAAATGGACAGGCCACACTGAAGGGCTGGGGTCAGGAGAGGAGCAGAAGGCTGCACCCAGGGAGTACTGGCTCCCCTGCTGACCGAGCCCCCCTCTTGACCCCAGCCCTTCAGTACAGTCCTGTCCACCCTGCACAGGCCCTGTCCAGCAGGAGATGCACATTGGGCTCTGTGCTCTAGGGGCAGCTGCTGCACCTGCACAGTTAGGGACTAAAACAGGCAGGGAACCTGGTCCCAGCAGCTGAGACAGAGCCCTGTCCGCTTCCCCTGCCCGACAGCCCTCCCTGAGCCCCGTCCTTCAACATGGCCCCATTCACTCCCACACTGAAGGGGGCCAGTACTCACAGAAAGCAGCCTTCTGCTCCCTGCGGGGCCTGGGGCTGCAGTGGTCAGGCGGTCTCGGCTGCTGCGACCCAGCTCCCTGCTCATCTAGCTCCCCCACTGTGCAGAGAAAGCAAACAGGGCTGTGTTGAAAGGCTGGGGTCAGGAGGGGAGTAGAAGGCGGCAACCCATGAGTGCTGGCACCCCTGCCGGACAGGTGCCCTCCTGACACCACCAGCCCTTCAGTGTGGCTCCATCCACTTCCCCTGCACAAAATTGGTAAAACCCCAATACTGGCTTTTTCAAAAACCTGGTTATTTTTCAGGAAAACTATTAAATACCGATAACGAAGGGCCTTAGTTAAAAGACATTTCAAAACATGGTTGGCTGGAACACTGAGTTGGCAATACATGTACAGTGCCTTGTACCTATATATTACTGCCCCATGCTTATTTTACAAAGGTTAGTTTTGCCAATGGGCCTCAACACTTTGGACAAGGTCTTTAACTCACGTTTGGCTGAACCAGTGAAATCTACAACAGTTTCTCTCCAAATTACACAAGAAACCACAAGTGTTATAGTTGCACAGGGCAGCTGAATCCCCTAAATCCATAACAGAGTTTCTTGCATCTTGAAATTACCCAAGAGACCCTTTCCCCCAAAAAAACAGAGCTGCGGAGAGGTGTTACAAAAGTCCCACAAGGCATTCGCAAATGTAAAGTGTGCGGAATGGGGATGCACGTCACTGCTGTCAAGAATGGCAGAGACACATTAAGCTGTTGCCAGGACATGCGATGACAAGGAGAGGCAATAGCATTTTCATGCTACCAGGGTTCCTGCAATCGCTTCCTTGCTTAGGGCCTGATTCAAATCCCTGTGAAAGAGAAATTTTGAAGCAAAAATCTCTAGTCTTTTACATAATTATTCTTGCTATCTATTAATTATTTTTGGTCTGACTTGCTTCACTTTGCAGCCTGACATAATCAAGAAGAATTATAGGGAAGATAGGAGTCCAAGAGTTGAGTTGAGTCAGAGGGCAGTATGCCAAAAAACATTATTTCCCTAAGGATAATTATGTCATTTATGTGCTAAAGAGTCAGTGTTAGTCAGCTGCTAACAATGGCAATAATCATTCTGCTAGGATTTTAATTCACCCACACTTTTCCCATTCCTTCAATCATAGTATAGCAGGGAATCATCAATGTTATTTTATCCCCTGAGATATTTTTGATCAAGAAACGATCTATACAGAAGTAATCCCCTCATGTCTTTGAGTCTCATAGAAAATGAAGCTTGCTGAATAATAGCAATTGCCAGTTGCCAAGTTTCATATGTGTTTTTGAGATTACGGTCCCACACTGCCTTAAATGCTTCTTGGGGGGTGAGGGTGGGGGGTTGTGTGTTCTAAAGAAAAATAGAAGCATGATAATTGTCTCTTCAGAACTTTTTCCCACAAACAGATCCAGGCCACTGGGAGTTGACTGTCAAGCATCCATAATGACATTCTGGCCACCCCATCTCTAAAAAGATAAATTAGAATTGGAAAAGGTACAAAGAAGAGTGACAAAAATGATTAGGAGTATGAAACAACTTCCATATGAGGAGAGATTAAAAAGGCTGGGACTGTTCATCTTAGAAAAGAGATGACTAAGGAGGATATGTCAGAGAGCTACAAAATCATGGTGGTGTGGAGAAAAAGTGTTATTTACCCCTTCACATAATACAAGAACCAGGGGCAACCCAATGAAATTAATAGGCAGCAAGTTTAAAACAAAGACAAGAAAGTACTTCTTCAGACAACACATAGTCAACCAGTGGAACTTGTTGCCAGGGAATACTGTGAAGGCCAAAAGTATAAATGAGTTCAGAAAAGAATTAGATAAAGTCATGGAGAATAGGTCCATCAATGGCTCTTAGACAAGATGGTCAGGGTTACAACCCCATGCTCCAGGTTCCCTAGACCTCCAACTGCCAGAAGATAGGGACGGATCACTCAATGATTGGCCTGTTCTGTTCATTCCCTCTGAAGCATCTAGCACTGTCCAAAGACAGGATACTAAGCTAGATGGATGATTGGACTGACCCAGTATGGCCGTTCTTATGGTCTTATGTTCACTGTGCTGGTCCCTGTTATACAACCACTGCTTCATATTCATTAGGTGCTCTTATCTCCAGATGCAGTAGATCTTGGGCTTCTCTAAACTCCAGTCTCTCTTCTGCAATTTGCAGTATGCATAAATAAATGGGAGGTGGCAAGCACTGACTGATACTGCCAGGATCTTGTCTTCAGCTACTTTTCTGGTACAGGTGCCCCCAAAAGATTGGGAGCTACAGTTTTATCTCAAAGCTGAAGGAAGAGAGAGATTCATGTCTGGCCTAAAAGGATTTTGAGATGATGGCAAAATTGTGACAGAAGTTTGGTACATAGGCTACTGAAAGCCATCACACACATTAATTATTCCAGTATTTGGAGCAATGCATCTGAATAGCTATTGTTTTCTCTTCCTCCTTTGTCCAGTTTGGGACCTGCAGTTGCTAAACTCAGGGCCGGCTCCAGCTTTTTTGCCACCCCAAGCGGCGAAGAAAAAACAAAACAAAACCCGATTGAGCTGCCGCCAAAGTGCCGCCGAAGAGGAAGAGGGGGGTGAAGGACCCACTGCCAAATTGCCGCTGAAGACCCAGATGTGCTGCCCCAACAACGGGCGGACTGCCGCCCCTTTCTATTGGCCGCCCCAGGCACCTGCTTCCTTCGCTGGTGCCTGGAGCCAGCCTTGGCTAAACTATAGGAGTAATTGACAAAAACTTGCATAAAACCAAAGCCTCCTAGGGGTAATGTGAGTAGACAACAAAAAAGGAATCACAGCAGGGAAACCAGTTTGTCTAGTTAAATGAGTGAATTTGTCTCAGTTTTCTGAGCTCTCCTTCCGTCAACAATGGAGTTAACAACATTTGTGATAACTGCAGTTAAGATTTTGGTGTATGGGATTGCTCCATTCCTTTCAGTGGTTTTCACTTTTTGGCATGTGATAGAGGGATAGAACTCAGTCAGGACGTGAAGAAGGCAGGCAGAAGAGTATCATTTTAATGAAAAAGCATAGCTCCCCTGAAAACAAGAATCAAACCATGATATTGGGAGGGGTTAAATTTGTGACTCTTCATTCAAACTGCACTAAAGGCTTTAAAGCCATGTCTACGCTGGGAAGTTGCCCTGACTCCAAGTATTTGTGGTTAGCCATGTTAAAAAAAAACACTGCACTGATGCAAACTCCTATGGTGGCATTTTCATCAGCACTCGGTTGACTTCAATGGGCGGAAGGTTAGGCTAATTCTGAATGCTTTTGAAAATCTCTACTATAAACAAGGAAAGCTATGATTTACAGTGGTACAGCTACCTCAGGGGCTGGAATTGGGGCAAATTCTCCATGTAGATAAGGCCTTACACACTGTGAAGATTCCTCATGCCCTCCAGACAGAATCTGCCTCAATGGCCATTCTGGAATTCATTGTTACCTCTACTGCACATCCCAGTCAGTCAGGACTTCACATAGGGTTGCCAACTTTCTAATTGCACAAAACCAAACACCCCAGGGGAAAGACTGGCGCAGTATGGGGCCAGGAAAGCTCTGCCCCTCAAGCACTGCCAAGCATGCTCCCAAGGAAAGAGCAGTATAATGAGAGCTCCACGCCAGGCCAGATAAGCAGAGAAGTCATTTACTAGAGGAGCACTGCCGTGCAAAAGTAGGAGAGGAGCCTTTACTGAGGAGGTCTGACTGTGAGTCTTCCCCCTTTTAGACATCACCCAAGACATAGGGAGAACTGTGTGCAGGAGGCATCAGAGGGTCACCTGCAGCAGCTCTGAGACTTGGGGGTTTGAAGCAAAGGACTATAATTAAACAGCAGATGCACCCTAAACTGAGTCATTGGGTGTGGTAGGACGGACCCAGGGGAAGGTGAGCGGGAGGTGGGCTGAATGTAGGGTATCCCATTCTACCACACTTCTAGGGCCCTGGGTTGGAACCTGGTGGAGCAGGGGGACCTGGGGGCCTCTACGCACCCCAGATTCCCCTATGCCTAGCCCTAAAACAGGCAGGACTAAGGGATTATCAACAAGGAAGCTACCCCAGCTGAACCCCATTCAGGGGGCTCTGGGTACATTGAACTGAAAAAAGAGTCTGGAGAAGCAAGCCCTGACCACTAGGCCTGCTGACCAAACAGCCAACCCTGCTACAGAGTGATATTAGGCATCTGAATTTGACTGGTGGATCATATCTGTTTGGTCCCCTGGCTACATAATTAGCTAAATCACATAACAATGTGAATATTCGAGAAGTCCCTGCTAGCACCGCTACATTTTAGGGCCTGTCAAGGGTTGCATTGCAAACTGTTATTTCCCAAGTCTTAAAAAATTCCCTATTCAGTGAAATTTCTAATATAAACTCAGTGCCCAACACTGTGAGGTCCTGAGAGCCTCCTGACCTCAATGAGAGCTGTGGGAGAGGGGCAGCACCTGACAAAGGCACACTCAAAAATGGTGGTTTTAAAAGAATTGGTAAATACATACTCTGTATTTAAAGAGAGATATTTTACCTGCGAGATCTATACCAGTTTCAGTTTAATTTCTAAATGTCCTTCCAAACACTCTCTACACTAAAAACAAACAAAAAAACTGTCAAGTCACTGGATACCACACATGGACAATATTTTTTCCCTGGCATTTTAATATGTATATTTGTGGCATTCTGAAAGCTCCATACTACAGAATTATACAAAGCATTTAAGTATCTTGGGTCAAACTCTCTTCTCCCTTGGACCCAGGCAACTTCGATTATTTCAGTGGTGTGGCACAAGTCTAAGTCAGAGCAGAATTTGACCCATTCTGGACCCTAGAAAAAGCCATTACATTTTAGGGGATCGAATAGGCACTTTAGAAACTCATGGGTTGATGCAAAAGACTGTAATGGCTCTGAAATAACACTTAAAGGGGTCCGCTTTCAGAGTATTGTATGGTACTTTCATGATATCTGGAAGTCTAATTCTAAAAATACTCAAAAGGATACATGGGATTTCAGTTGGATGACTTCCATTAAAGTCAATGGAAATCATGCAGCTAAACTCCCATGTATCTTTTTGATGATTTTAGGCAGGGCTGGCCTTACCATGAGGAAAACTGAGGCGGCCGCCTCAGGTGCCAGACTGTGGGGAGGCACCCCTAGGGCCCAAAATTGAGACCTTTCAAAGTTTTGGCCCAACTGAGGGGACATGGGGGCGTCATTTGAGCTCCCCGCCTCAGGTGCCAAAATGTTGCAGGCCGGCCCTGATTTTAGGATTAGATTTTCAGTAACATACTGATAATATGCTCTTCCAAAATTGTCTAGATTGTAAATTACTATATATGTGTTGTTCTTTTTCATGAATTTTCTTTCTCTGATAGTCCATGCTGGCTCTTTGAACATCTGTCTGCATTCACACAACTGTTAACCTACATATTATTTAAACAGCATGCCAGTTGTACACATAGTTATGTATGTTTTAATAATGCATGTTCACATGACAGTAACTGTATTGAATAAGGACAAGCAGGATTTGAACCTAAATAAGACCACAGGAATTGCCATACTTGATCTGGACAATGGCCCATCTAGTCTAATGCTTGGCCTCTGATGGTGGCCAGTACTATATGCAAGAAATCTCCTGATGTGCAATCCCACAAACAGCAAGAAACCCTATCCACAATAATTTTAGTCAGCTATTGATTGGCTTATGCCCTGAAGCATGAAGGTTTATATATCTTATTTTTTATCTTATCCATTGTAACCATGCACTGGATATCAATATGGAAGTTGAAATCACCAAAATGATGGTGGGAGATTGAGAAAAGAAGAAGAGCCATGTGTGAAAGTCAGAAAAGAAGATGGATGGTGCGTGGTCAGGGAGGACCATGTATAACTACATGCAGGAGAAGAGAAGTAAGAGTGTTGAGTGTCACTAGAAGGAGCAGGAAAGAGGGCAGTGAGGGAGACAGGTATTGGAAGTAGCATGAGAGCATTAACTGGATGTCCATCATGGTTGGGGGGGGGGGGCGGGGAGGAGGAAGATCCAGGATGGAGAGTGTGTGTGGATGAATGGATAAATAATTCCTGCCTATGCGAATTACTTGCACAAAGCTGCCTGCCTCAGATATTTACAAGACAACGGACAGCCCTCAGATATCCACCCCAAACACATCACCAAACTCATCCATTTCATCCTCACCCAGAACAATTTTACATTCAACAACAAACACTTTGTCCAATCACTTTGCCCAAACCATGGGAACAGCCATGGGTACTAGTATCGCTCCTCAATATGCCAACCTTTCATGGGCCACCTTGAAGAAGAATTTCTGGACAAAAGCACCATGAAACTAATGATATACCTGAGATGCGTCCATGATATTTTCATCCTCTGGACAGACGACTTAAACTCCTGCAGAGATTTCCACCACAACTTCAACAACCACCATCCATCCATTAAACTCTCTCTATAACACTCCCGCACTAGGATCAACTTCCTAGACACCATGATCAACTTCAACAATGAAACCCTATGGACAAATATATACAAGAAACCCAAAGATCAGCACACCTACCTTCATAAATCCAGTAACAATCCCAAAAACACAAAGAAATCTGTTATCTACAGCCAGGCACTCAGATATCACAGAATATCCTCCAAAGAGAAAGTCCAGGATATACATCTTAACACACTCAAAACCACCTTCATCAAACAAGGACACTCCACCAGACAAGTAGACTGCATCATGGAATGGGCCACCCAAACCTGCTTCAATACAGAAATAAAACCCCTCTGACCACACACCCCTAGTTGTCACCTACCACCCCGCATTGGAACCCATACAAGGAATCATCAAATAACTACCACCCACACTTGATGGGGACCCCATCCTGAAAGCAATCTTTTCTGAACCCCCTCTTCTGGCCTTCAGACAACCTCCACTACTTCTCCAAGCTCATAATCAGAAACAAGCTCCCTACAGACCAGGACACACCAACTCATAGCAGCACCAGAACCTGCCAGAACAACAGACGCAAAACCTGCAGACATATCTCCACTGCTACAATGATCAACACCCACACAACACACCTTTCAAGATTCATGGGTCCTATACATGCCGATTACAACATGTGGTGTACCTCATCCAGAGCATTAAGTGCCCCAATAACAACTTTGTGGGTGAAACCAGACAATCACTAAACTCTCAAATGAACTCACACACGATAATGAAAAAAGACAAAAACACCCTGTCACCTCTGGTGAACAATTTTCACAAAGCAATCATTCTATAGCTGACCTATCAGTCCTCATCCTCAACAGAAACCTGCACTTTCAAAAGATGAGCCTGGGATCTTAAATTCATAACTTTGCTAGACACTAAAAATCATGGTCTTAATAAAGACACTGGATTTATGGATTATTAAAACAATCTGTAACTCATTAACTCCCCCTTTTTGTCCTAACAAGCCACTTCACCTTGAATGGTCCCTATGTGCTAACTACTTATACTAAACTATCTGTTTGACCTTGTATTTAGCTGTGACACTCTGAGTACCTTTCCCAGACCTGGGAAGATCTCTGTGTAGCTCAAGAGCTTGCCTCTTTCACCAACAAAAGTTGGTCCGATAAAAGTTTTTAGCCCACCCACCTTGCCTCTCTAGTATCACGGCTACAACAACACTGCAAACATTGCACAAACATGCATTTTAGAATGTATGTAAATAATATATATTACAACACATAATATATTGTGTATATATATCATTACCTATTTTTTAATTTATACAGATTTTTATATATAGCCTGATCTTTTCCCCATTTAGTCCATGACAAAAGTCTAATTAGCTTTATTGGGAGCAGAATAAGGCTGTAGTCACTGCATCTATTATGATCTATGATGTCATTGCATATGCACTAAAAAGAAAGGAGAAAAACCCACCATAAAAAAGAGGAAATTATACCACAAAAGCTAAATGTCTACAATATTAGACATTGGATGAAAAGCTTGGAAAGATTTCCACATAAGCTTGGGAAGTTAGAATTGTGGTTAAAATTCTGTCCTTAAATCACCCCATCTCACAGTATATAGTCATACCTAATGCACACTAAGCAAAAGTGGATTCGGCAGTGTTTATCGCAGAGGAATAGAAGGCTGGTTTTGCCTCTTTTACTGCAATGGCATAATCCTGTAAGTGTTGTTTGTATTGTTGGAGAGGGTTACAGGATGTTTTGTGCAACTGGCATAAATTTCTGCCCGTGAACATCANTAGGCTCCTATTACCCCCCACCCCTGTCCCGATTTTTCACACTTGCTGTCTGGTCACCCTATGTGCAACTGGCATAAATTTCTGCCTGTGAACATCTNCATTATATCACTTATAAATGTTGTGTAGTTATGCTAAGATGGATAATTGTGAATTTTACTATGCTTTTCCCAGAATGCTATTCACTCATGCTAAGGCATATCCAGAGCCGTCCCTTGGGTAGGGCGAATCGGGGTGACCACCCCAGGCCCCGCACTTTAGGGGCCTCTGCGCTTCGATAAAATCGGGACTGTCCTGATATTTAGCCCTTTGTCCCACGTCCCCACCAATGTACGATCAGAACGCCATTTGTCCCAAAATTCAGGAGAGGAGGAGGGCGGGGAGGTGAGGTGGGAAGTGGGTGGGCGAGCAGGGTGAGGAGGCAAATGGGGAGGCGAGTGACAGGCGGGCAGGTGGGAGGGGGTGAGGAGGCCGGTGGGCGGGCAGACGGCAAGGAGGAGAGCAGCGGTCAGGCAGATGGGGTGTGCGCCCGATGGACAGCGAGGAGACTAGCGGGGAGGTGAGCAGCGGGCAGGCGGCGAGCGGGGGGGATGAGGAGGTGAGTGGCAGCCACGTGGGTGGGCGAGCTGGGTGGATGGCGAGGAGACTAGCTGATTTGTCCCAGGACCTGCACCCCCCTAAAGACAGCCCTGGGTATATCCCACAACACTTTGCAACAGTTGAACTCAGCTCTTACAATCAAAAATAAAACCTCTCTGAGATAAACCATGACTAGTATGTCCAGGTAAAGTTGTGGGGGGTGCTTTTTTGGACCACTGACATCTGAAATGTAGTATTCAAAAGAAGATAAGGAAAGGTGCAGGATGGTACAGAAAAACAAGTACAGAGTGGCAGGTGATGTATAAAATACTCTCTAACTTGTAACAGGTCTACTATAAATATAGTCTTAGATGAGTATTTTTGAATCAGATCCATTATGTAAGATGAATGCTTTGAGACTACATCCCAAAAGGGTGGTATGTATGCCTCCTTTTGTATATTGCTTTGTCTTTTGATAGTAAACTGACTAAGATTGGCTATTTGGTTTCTTAAATAATTTTAATATTGAACCGAGAGAGTAGTCAAGCAATTGGCTATACTTAGAAAAACAGTTGATTGGAGGGAGAATGGATGGCTTTGGGCTAAAGCATTAATGATGGAGGACAACAGTGTCATGGCCTTGTATTTGGGTGGCTTGTTCTCCTAGGATGAGTTGGAAACCTAGAGAGTTCAGGAGTCTTTGGGGGCAGACAATCTTTAATTGCTCATTGCCCTGGTGGGAAGGAGGAAAGGCTCTGATCTATGCCTGGACAAGGTGGTGATCAGACCAGGGGAGTGGTACATTGGTGACATCTGCAATATCCTGTCTTAAGCTGAAGAGAGGATCCAATTTATGCCCAGCTGCATGTGTAGGCCCAGAGAAGCTCATGTAGCCATGAGAACAAGCACAAGTTTCAGCTCCCATTGAACTTAATGAGAAGTTTAGGACCTTATCACCTCTCAGAATCATTCCCTAAGGACCCATCCTGCAGTGTGCTGAGCACTTCTCACAGACTGGCAAGATACCTCAACACTGAAGTAACTGGGAGTTGTGGGCCCACAGTAAATCTCAGGAGACTTCTTAACAAAGTGATTGGTAATGGAGGAAAATTCTCGAAGGCATGGATAGCAGTTAGGTGCTTAACACCCATTGGAAGTCAATGGGCCTTAGGCATCTAACTGCCATTCACACCTTTGAAAAAAATCTCTCCCTCTTCCCTTCCCCCCCAAGTCTTTAACAGCACCAGTGGAGGTTAAGGTAGAACACTACTGGAATCTACTGTGATTACACGTGATTCTTCAAGAGCTTCTTGTTCACGACTTTTCTGCTGATTTATTTATTACTACATCAAAGAGTAATATTATGCCAGAGCTGCTTCTCGGAAAATATGATGCAAGAGAACATGGAATTCTGACAGCCTTTTTAAACCCTCTTTAGGCGGGAAGTCTCTCACTGGCCAGTGCACCCCTCATGACCAAGTGTAGTCTAGCAGCCTCTCCAGCTCTGGTGTCCCTGTCAGTGGTCATTCTGAGCCTGGGGTTGTTTGCCCCTCTGACAACTTAGCCCTCTGGCCAGGTCCCTAATAGTCTCACCTCTTCCACGGTAATAAATAGTCCAATCAAGTAGAAATCTAATGACCCTGTCCTAGGCCTTCAGCTCCACCCTGGGCTCAGCAGTCCTTGACCCTCTCTGTGTCAGGGGTTTTTACCTCCACTTCCTTGGGGATCAGTAGGGGAACAGAGGCCCTCCCACTCCTCTGGGTTCCAGCCAAGAGACCCCATATTAAGCAGCTAGGGTCTTATTCAGTAGACTTGCTGCTGTTTGCCTGGGCCACTTCCTACTTTGGATAACGACACAAGCTCCCTGGCAACATGCAGCCCTTTGTAGGCTGGGCTTCCTGCAGCTAGCTGCAGATCTTTTCCTGTCAGCTCCCTCTTTCCTCTGGAGTCTCCTCCGACTTCAACATTTCTCTTTCTAGGTGCAGCCTTTTATCTCAGCTCTTGTTCGTCAGCCACATAGGATGCGTCTGTACTACAAAAAAAAAAATATATACCTGTGGCAGCAAGTCTCAGAGCCTAGGTCAGCTGACTCAGGCTCACACTACAGAGTTAAAAATAGCTTGGGCTGGAGCTTGGTTTCTGAAACCCAACAAGAGGGGCGGGTCTAAGAGCCCAGGCTCCAGCCTGAGTGGGAACTGATACTCTGCTATTTTTAGCCCTCTAGTGTGAGCCTGAATCAGTTGACCTGGGGCTTTGAGACTCACTGCCACAGGTGTATTGTGTGGAGAGGTGTTTTTTGCAGTGTAGATGTACCTTAAGTCACATCTGGTGAAGCAACTATACTGCCCATTAATCCCTTTATACACACCATCACACCACCACTTAAAATTCACTATTCTATTCCCATACTGCTGACAAACATAGCCATTCAAAATTGAAAGGCTGGCGTTCTTAGGACTCCTCTGTCACTTAAAGTTTGCATTAAGTTTCTATATTTCCTCTTCAAAGTCCAATACACATTTATATATCATCAGAGGGCTTCAATTTGTTAGCGACAGATGTTTTTTGTGGAAGCTACATGAGGAAAGTGTATGAAAGGGAAAAGTGCTTGCAGAGAAGTTTCCTACACATTGCACATATTATAGAGCTTATGGAAGGAGAAACATTTACAACAAAAGTTCATGGGAGTGAAAAATGATCCTGTACTTATACCTCCACTTCCATTGATACCACTACCATTATTTTACTGAGCAACATGTGGAAAGAATAGAATTTTCTTTCCATTTGTCACACTAACTCAGTTTGTTCAAAAACTGCTTTCATGTCCAAGGAGTTGGGAAGTAATAAACAAATGCCCCAACTTATCAAAAATATAGCTCCTAAGTAGGTAAAAGCATGGCCTCCTAAAAATCTAGTTTCTCTCTTTTTACCTGAAGAATTTGGCCCCCAAAAAATCAGAAATAAGAAATTTTAGGCTAGTGTGTAATTAGAGATGCCTGACTAGTTCAAAGAGCAGTTTGTGAATATTTTCACAAATAAACCATGTGAATTCACCCGGCTGATATTTGGGTGCAGGGGTATCAATAGTATTTATGAGCATTCACACAACTGCCAATATATATGTAATAATGCTTGCAAATTCTAAAAGCTTCTTGAATGTTAGTACAAATAATGTTTCATCTGCAAACTCTTACCTGAAAGAACCTATGTTACTTACTAGTCATCTTTCAGCATTTGTAATTTGTTATTCTCCTGCTTTAAAAGTTTCTGTCATCCAACCAGGGAACAGGAATAACAGTATGTGACTTAAATGATAAATCAGACATCACAAGTATCAACTAGAAAATAGCTGAAGACCTGGTCAAAGTAGATATTTGGCAAACAGTCCATAAGCTGAAATATGTTTGTAAATACTATTTGGCGAAAAATGGTGAAAAATTACTACTTTTGTGTAAATCAGGATCAGCCTATGAATGATTCACAAAGGGAAAAACAGGGCTAAATATATTGGGAAACTTAATTGCAATTTATAATCCGATCAGTTCTATATATAAATGAGTACAATATATTACTATTATGTCTAAGAATTTTATTAAAAATTCTCGGGAAATAGTTTTACGCACACAATTGTTGACAGTGTAGAAAATCCATTGTATCCTAGTAATTGCACAGTACTTTTTATCATATTTGTAAAGGTGATAACATTAGGATTTTGTACAGGTAGAATATGCTAATATATCTTTAATGTAAAATTCTGTTATTAGATTCCAGGTAGATATTTATGTATTTTACCAATGTTTTATAGTGAATTGAGCACATGACTACTTGTATCATATATTATCCTTCAGCAATCCTTTTAGTTGTTATATCCATTTGTATGAGCTCTTTGGATATTCAGTGGTAACCAGGTGAATGTTTGATATACATAATAAGCCAAAGAACCTGTCTGATTCTGACTTTTCCTTGCTGCCCTTTGTTATGAGTGTTTGAATGATGAGTTTTAATGTGAACACATTGCTATCCATGGTATTTTTCTTTATTTCTTAAATCCATCCTTATTCAGAAAAGTACTTAGGTTTATGCTTAAATCCCATTGACTTCAATAAGATTTAAGTATGTGCTTAAAATTAAGCATGTGTTTAAGTGTTTTACTGAATAGGGATAGATATAACTACATACATAAGTGTTTTCCTAAAAGCAGCCTACATGTTGATTCTCAGTGTACTTGGTGTTGTTTCATTACCTTGTTACCTCTTTAAGAAATAATTATTTTATTTAAAAAAATATATTCTCCAACATGAGAAGCCTAGTGTTTAGCAAATCTGTGGCTGCTTATAGGAGACAAAAACAACACAGCTGTTGGCTGAACTGCACATGTATACCATGAGGACCAGAAGTCAGGACCCTCTGCCTTATTTTAAACATGTTCTTAAGTCTCTTTAAAGTCAATGGGATGTAAGCATGTGTTTAAATCAATGGGACTGCTCAAAATGCGTAAAGTTAAAGATGCATATAAGTTATTTGGGTCTTAATGGGACTCCTCCCATGAGTAAATACTAATCAGGGCAGGTTAGGCTTGCAAAATCAGGCATTAAACATACAATGATTAAAAAAAAAATTATTTTTTATTATTTCCTTTGTAATAATTAAAGAGATACTGTCAAGGTAGAAATTATCTGCAAAAAGCAACTGCATGTAAGCAATACAGTTTAATAAACATGAAGTACCTGAACAAGAAACTCTGAACTAGATCATTTAAAATTATTAAGGAGCTGATTTCCTAAAAATGTTGTTCACTGCATGTGTGCATGAGATGTAGTCTGCTAGACCCCAGTTTAAACTTTTTAATTTTAAACTTTTCCTTAATAATCCCAGTTTTTACATCAAATCCTTCTGCTCCAGTGACATCTCTGCATACAAAAATTCAAAGACAAAAAAGGAAGTAATCTTAGCAAAAAAATTGTAAAAGTGTAATTGTTCATAGAAGTAATATGCAGATTCAGCAAAAAATATTCTGTACTGACTAATCTGGATATTAGATTTCTCCAAAGCAACTTGCAGAGTGACCATATATGCTGGTTTTAAAGATGCATTTTAACTCAGATGTTGAATGAAAGAGAGCAATTTCCCTTGCACCTTCTACATCACCCAATTAAAATTGTTACATCTGGAAAACAGAATTCCCTCTAGCAAGTGTACATATTCCTCAAAGAATAATATGAAATCTCTTCATTTCTATTGGGCCTTGCTTAACAGACAGATGTGTTTTGCTACTCCTATGAGCAGAGCCCCCAATGTAAGAGACATCTATGAATGCATACAGAGAGCCAGGTGTTGACAGCAGCAAAGTCAAAAATCAATTAGACAATATGTCTTAGATGATCTCAAGGCAAACAATGTCAACTAAATCAAATTATAATCCAAAATGTTTTTGATTTAAATTTAGTCTCTTTAGGGCACTATGACCTATAATATATTTTACTACTTTCTGCTAATAATTTCTTGCAAATCTTTAACCTAATTTTATTCTACATAATTTTAAGATGTTCCTGTTTATTCAATATATAGCATTTTTTTAAAACAAACCACCACCACCCATGGAATGTTCTCAAGTGCACCAACTTTAGGAAGAAGTCTACAACTAAGTAGGGGGTTGAGATAAAACTACACTGATTTGGGGATATTCAAGCACCCAGGCATGTCAAACATGGCTATCTGACCTAATCAGCCTCGAGAAGAGATATTTTGGTGCAGTCTCAATCTGAAACACAGGCTGTTTCTAGCGCCTCAAATGCATCTGCTTTGGGGTGTTACTGTACTCTATGAATTTGCCAATCCAAGACAAAAATGGAAAATTGGGAATGGAGTATGTATAGGATTCACACAGTACTTCCATACCAAGGTGATAGGCATCTTCAAAGTACCATAGATAAAATGGAATATACTATAAGAGTTATTTTCTGCTGTCTCATGTGGATAACTGGTAGCTAGTTACACTCTTTAGACTCAGAGACTAAGGGCTTGGCTACACTTGCAGCTGTACAGAGCTGTGAGTTAAACCTGTCTTCGTACAGCGGAGTAGGGAAAGCGCTGCAGTCTGTCCACACTGACAGCTACCAGTGCACTGTTGTGGCCACATTTGCAGCATTTGCAGCGGCATTGGGAGCGGAGCATTATGGGCAGCTATCCCAGGGTTCAAGTGGCTGCAATGTGCTTTTCAAAAGGGGGGGGTGGGGTGGAGTGTGACAGGGAGCGTGGGGGGAGAGAGAGTGGATTTTTGGAGTGCCGACACTGTGTCAGCACCCTGCCTTGCAAGTTCCGACCCCCCTCCCTCCTCCACCCCTCTCTCACTCACTCAAAGCAAACAGCAGCTGTTTGTTTTTTTCTCACAGACCAGATAAGCAGCCGCTCCTCGAAACGGCCCCCCCCCCCCTCCCCTGTGCGCCGCCTCTCTCTTCAAGCAAACATTAGCTGTGGGTGTTCCAAAGGGAGCCCCCCTGCCTGCCTCTACTCATTCACAGCAAACAGTAGTTGTGTTTGTTTTTTGGATAAGCAGCTCCCAGAGCCTCCAGAGTTGACAACAATACAAGGAGAGGAACAAGAGAGGAAGCTTCACTTAAAAGGATTATGGGGCGTTTCCGGAGGTCAATCACTGCGTAATAAGATTACTCCCTGTTTACACTGGAGCACCAGTGTCTCAGCCACTCCGCAACAGCTGTTAATCCTCTCAGGGAGGTGGAGTACCTGCAGCGCTGTAGCCACGGAGATACAGCGCTGTAAGTGCCTTGCCAGTGTGGACGGGGAGTGAGTTACAGCGCTGTGGGCAGCTTTATTGCGCTGTAACTCTCAAGTGTAGCCAAGGCCTAAGGGAAGAAGGGACCATCATGATCATCTAGTCTGACCTCCTGCACATTGCAGGCCACAGAACGTCACCCACCCACTCCTGTAATAGATCCAAAACCTCTGGCTGAGTTACTGAATCATGATTTTAAGTTATAGAGAATCTGCCATTTACAATACTGCAAGAGACCCATGCTCCATGCTGCAGAGAAAAGCAAAACAAAAAAACAGGGTCTCTGCCAATCTGACCCAGGGAACCGGGGGGAGGGGCAGGGGGATACTTTCCCGACCCCAAATATGATGATCAGTTAGATCCTGAGCATGTGGGCAAGATTCATCAGCCAGACTCCTGGGAAAGAATTCTCTATAGTAACTCTGAGCCCTCCCCATCTAGTGTCCCATCACAGGCCATTGGAGATATTTACTGCTAGCAGTCATAGATTGGCTATATGCCATTCTCGGCAGCCTCATCATACCAGGTTAATAATAAATTGGTAACCATAGAGATTCCACTATGGCCTTCCCAGTTTGAGGGGGAAAAAGGAGATTTCCCCTCATACTCATGAGTGGTTACCACATAAAACTACACAATTACCTAATACATATGGCAATAAGTTTCTACACACACTTTCCATTTTACTATATAACATCTGGTATTCCTACAACATTCCTAGAACAAACCCAAAATTGCGTAATTCTCTGCGAAAGTTAGTATGCATACTAACTTCCATAGATAGGACAACACAATGATCAGCAAGGGAGATAAGTCTCCCACCCTCAGTCTAGTGGAATTTGACTTAATGTAGACTATCTCTGGGTTACTTGCCTTTAACTACAAGACTTTAAGCCAGGGGTGGGCAAACTAAGGCCCAGGGGCCACATCCGGCCCTTCAGATGTTTTAATCCAGCCCTCGAGTTCCTGCTGGGGAGCAGGGTCCGGGGCTTGCCCCACATATGCCGCCTGGCTGCGCCTCTGCATAGGACCCAGAGCAGGGACATGCTGCTGCTTCCGGGAGCTGCTTGAGGTAAGCACCGCCCAGAGCCTGCACCCCTGACCCCCTCCCGTACCACAACCCCCAGCCCTGATCCCCCTCCCACCCTCTGAACCCCTCAGTCCCAGCGCAGAGCATCCTCCTGCACCCCCAACCCCTCATCCCCAGCCCTACCCCAGAGCCCGCACCCCCAGCCTGGAGCCCCCGCCTGCACCCTGAACTCCTAATTTCTGGCCCCACCCTAGAGCCCACACCCCCAGCTGGAGCTCTCACCCCCTCCCGCACACCAACCCCTAATTTCGTGTGCATTCATGGCCACCACACAATTTCCATACCCAGATGTGGCCCTGAGGCCAAAAAGTTTGCCCACCCCTGCTTTAAGCACATAGTTTCTACTATTTATACATATCTCATATATATTATCTGCACATATATTTCACAAAGATTATAATGACCAGTGTGACAGGCTTTCAGAGAAGCTTTCCATGACACTCTTTGGTGAACTAGAATGTAAATAATAGACCCAGGGAATCCCTGTAACTCTTAAGCACTGCTATAACCTCTGCCAGTTGACACGAAGAGGTCTTTGGGTCACCATAACACATTAAAAATGAAGACATTCTGAGACATAAGTAAAACATTCCTTACCTTTAACAGCTATTATGAAGCGTGGTATCAGTGGGAGTACATGATAACATATAGTGTATAAAGTATCATTTTTTTAAGAACAATGTTTGGAAGACAGCTGCATGTTGACTGAACATCTGAGTAGGCCCAAAATCATAATGTTCTGCCAAATGCAACTTATGAATCCCAAACCACGTGAAAATCTACTAACAAAAAATGGTTGGATATGAAAACTTCAGCATTTGGGGTAATTTGGCCCGTTTTTGGCAAAGATGTGCTGCTGCCTAGAAAGCCAATTCCACAAACAGAAGCAACATGGAGACATGTATATTTTGGAGGCTTGGCAGAATTTTGGTGGATTGTAGTGTATGTGAGGAGGCTGATGTGAGCAAGCCACATGTCTGTATGTAAAAAAAAAAAAAAATCAGAGATTCAATGTCATTCTGAGGACAGAATCTGGCACTAAATTCTGCAAATTTGTGAGCATCAAGATTAACCTAAATGTTTTTTGGGGAGTGGGGGGGGATTGAGGGCAACATCAGATGTGCATTGGTTTTAGTAAAATTATCACAATAATCCAATCCAAAGGAACTATACAAGTGACAGAGGGAAAAACTAAGCTGTCAATCTGACAATTTATGGAAGCCAGTACAAAATAAACCGTGTATGTCCATCTGCTACTGTCTTACTCATTCTCTTATCACAGATTCCACCATAGCCCTTCCCTGACTTTCTCTGGAAGCCCAAATGTACAATCCTTGTAAAGTTAGCTTAAGAGCTGTTTTTTTGCAGATGTTTCAGATCTCTGCTAACATTCTACAGCTGTTGCAAACAGAGCATTAAGGAAGAAATGATAAATGTGGACTCTCTGGCTACAAGGGTTTTGAGGGAATGCAAGTCAAAGAGATCACATCTGAAAATCAATTCACAATGTCTGACTAATAGCAAATCCAAAAGTTCCAGTCTGCATTTTGAAGGCATATATACATACATATATTTACACATTGTATGTAAAGAATCAGAACAAATGTTATACCAATAGAATAAAAACCAGCAGGATCTTATTAAGAGGGGTAAAGCAAAGATGCCACATTTATTGTAAATATAATAAAGCAAAAGATAAAAGTAAACAACGTTGTTTAACTACTTATTCCTATCACTACTTATTCCTTATACACCCATATATATATTCATTCACACAATCATTCATTCAAGTTCTGTATAGGTGTTATAGTTACCAGCCTAGAAGTTGCTCATGCCAAGTTACTGGCCAGGTATCTTGGTCATGAGGATGGAGCCGAGTCCGTGTCAGATGCACCTGATGCTCCTGGAGGTTGGCAGCAGAACCAGAGTCTCAAAGTTCTTAGTTTCTAGAGTCCATTTTTATAGGAATTTATTCCTATATCAGTCTATGGGAATTGCTTCATCCTGCTGTTGCTGAATCAATCAGCAGGTGGCACATTCCTGATGGCTCCGTGCTGTCAGATGTTTGTTTTTCTCATCCTTTGAGATGGTGGGGTGGATTCCAGTCTGCCCTCCGGGGGTCATTTGATTACAGAGCATGCTTAGAGAACAGAATCAATTGACTGTTTGCAAGTTTTACATAGCAATAAAGTATCTTTCTGAGAACAGATGCAATCAATGGCTTACACCAGTGGTCCCCAACCTTTTCCTTCTGGCGGGCGCCAAAACAAAAACAAAAAAACCCGAGCGCTGCCGGCGGGCACCAGAAAAAAAAACAAAACCCGAGCACTGCCGGCGGAGCAAAAACAAAAAAAACAAAAAAACACCCTGAGCGCTGCCGGCGGGCGCCAAGCGCTGCCAGCGGAGCAAAAAAAAACAACAACAAAAAAACCCGAGGGCTCCGCGGGCGCACTTACACCCCCCGGCGGGCGCAATGGCGCCCGCGGGCACTGCGTTGGGGACCCCTGGCTTACACAGACAGTAGCTTGTAAGTTAACAATAAATCCAAGAGATCTTTTACTTGTTTTACATAGCAATAAAGTATCTTTCTGAGAACAGATGCATCAATGGCTTACAAGTTTTACCTAGACAGTAGCTTGTAAATTAACAATAAATCCAAGAGATCTTTTACTTGGTAATGCTATGAGATTTAAATTATGGGGGGGCAACTATGGGGAATCACTTTCATTTCTAATATAAACCTTCTTTAATATCCCTACACACATAGAAACTGCCTCTTCAGTAAGAAGCTTCTGTTTTGGCAGTTTGCTTTAGCAACAGAAAACCAGTCAAATGCAGCAGGCTAACTGTTCCAAATGACTTATGTTCCCTTCTGTCAACAAAGAACAGGTTGACTTCATTATTTCCAAATTAATTTCACATCACATTGCTAAATTTGGGGGTTTTTAATCAAATCTTCATTGCAGTCATAAAAACTGTGTTTATTATAAAAAGATATGATCCTAGTAATATGGCATTTTAGATGAGATATTGTGTGTCCTGAAATTAAACTATTTAACCACATGCACACAAACTAGTCAGATGACAAATATTCTCTAGTTAATTTATTATGTGGGCAAATGTTTTTTCCTAATGCGATTGTTTTGCTCTTTAGTCTTTCCAAACAAGGATTTTACAAGTTTTTACTTCAATGGCAAGGTCATTTTTCCTGGAGCTGGTCAGAAAATTTTCATTAAAAAGAGTTTTTCATAAAATTGTATCCATTTCAATGAAATTTCATTCTTAAAAAATTGGGAGGGAAAGGTTTTGACATTCTCAGAACTATTTGTGGATTTGTGTTTCAAAATAACTTTTTATTTCACAATTTACTTTCCATATTTTTTTAAAAAAAGAGTTAGAACAGTTTCAACAAATTCAAAATGTTTCATTTAAAAACATTTTGACTGACCTGAAATGAAATTGGTTTTGGAATTTTATTTTTTGAAAATTATTGAAATTTTGGTTTTTCATCCTCATTCAGGACAAAAAAAAATCAAAATCTCAATATTTTTCACAAGATGGAAATGGAAAAGGTACAGAGAAGGGCAACAAAAATGATTAAGGGTATGGAAGATCTTTCACGTGAGGAGAGATAAAAAAGACTGGGACTGTTCAGCTTAGAAAAGAGATGACAAAGGGGGATATTAGAGGTATATAAAATCATGACTGGTGTGAAGAAAGTGAATAAGGAAGTGTTATTTACACTTTCACATAACACAAGAGCCAGGGGTCACATGAAATTAGTAAGCAGCAGGTTTAAAACAAACATTCTTCATACAATGCAACCTGTGGAATTCATTGCCAGGGGATGTTGTAAAAGCCAAAAGTATAACTGGGTTCAAAACAGAATTAGATAAGTTCATTGAGGATAGGTCCATCAATGGCTATTAGCCAAGATGGTCAGGGCCACAACCCCATGCTTGGGTGTACCTAAACCTCCAACTGTCAGAAGCTAGGACTGGATGACAGGGAACAGATCACCCAATGTTCATTCCCTCTGAAGCATCTGGCACCAGCCACTGTTGGAAGACAGGATATTGAGCTAGATGGACCATTGTTCTGACCCAGTATGGCCGTTCTTATGTTCCTATACTGAATCAGAATCCCAGATCCAAATACATCAGAACTTTGGTGTGTAGCGCTCAATTTCTCAGCTATTATGTTACCAGAGGATTGTATTTCAGAGCTGTGACATCACAGATATGATAATATCCAGCGACTGTAGCCTGAGGAGAAGTTAAGGGCAGGGCTTCTTTACACTGTGGAAATTTCCCAGGAAATTTGATCTGCTTTTTGAATTGGTGCGGTTAAACCCATCTTGGAACAACGATCTATACCAGGTGCCAGGTAGTCTGAACCATTTTTACTGAACTGTTTTCTAAATAGTGCTGAACACCTGGAGCCTAGTCTGCACTACAGCTCCAACTGGTTTTCAAATAGATTTAACTGAACTAGTTTTAAAACCAGTTTCATATTGGGGGTAGAGGAAGAAACTCGAAGAGACCCATGTGGTTCCAATAAAGCAAGCACATTATTAAATATAACCCTGAAGTGACACATATAGTCAGCACTATTTACAGAGGTTGAGACCTCTACAGTTAACTCTTTCAGAGCCTTGCAGCACACTGGTTAGAATTTTGGGGGAAATTTCCCCAGTGTAGACCAAGCTAAAAAGGTTCGGAACAGGCTCTGTGGTTTCATTTCTCTCCTCCTTTCCTCTCAGTAGCAATAGCACAAAGGAAGTTTGCATTCATCACAGACATGTGACATGACAACTATTACAACTCTTACAAATATGAGTGAAGGGAAAGAGGTTATGAGTCTGTACTTTGGAGCTATGATATTTTTAAATATAGAAAAGCCAATTATACTGGTTGTAACTAAGGCCTGATCTACACTATGAGTTTAGATCAATATAACTACATCACTCAGAGGTGTGAAAAATCCACGCCCCACAGTGACACAGTTAAATCAACCTAACCCCCAGTGTAGTCAGCGCTAGGTCAACAGGAGAATTCTCCCATCAACCTCTTGGGGAGATGGAGTACCTAGGCCGATGGAAGAACCCCTTCTGACCTTCTGTCAGCATAGGTAGCATCTTCACTGAAGCACTACAGCAGCGCAGCTGCAGTGGTGCCGTTATAGCATTAATGTGTTGACAAGGCCTCAGACAACTGGTTTGATTCTTGAAGGGATAAGGAAAAACAGTCCCAATAACTTTTTTTTTAAAACTCTCTAAAACATTCCTAAAATGGCTTTTCTGTAACATTGTACCATATACAGAATACATGTTAATGTAGTATAAAGGATTTATCAACACTTATTTGGGATGATTTGCAAAACCAACTCTAATGCAGCCATCTGAATTTATGCCATGAAAACATTTAATCCTCCCAGCACCAAGATGTGATTCGTGGTACATTTACATGTGTTATATATTGGCATATATATTTTACATGTAGAAGACATTCATTCTATATGTAACAAATAGGATTTGTTTTGTGACTAAGTCACCAGACTGGGACTCAAAGATTTAGCTTTAATTCCTGGCACTGCCACAGACTTCTTATGTAGCCTTGGGCAGCTCACTTAGTCTCTCAGGGTCTTAGACTATACCTACACTTTGAGCTGGAGGTGTCATTCCTAGCTTGGGTAACTGCATGCACACTAGCTCGGATCAAGCTAGCATGATAAAAATAGAAGTGTAGCTGCAGTAGCACAGGCAGTGGGATGGGCTAGCCACCTTGAGGGCAATCTCACCCAGGCCCCTAGGTATGTAGGCAGCTAGCCCGTCCTGATGCCCGTGCCGCTGCTCTTTTTAGCACACTTGTTCAATCAAAGCTAGCACATGTATGTCTACCCAAGTTGGAATTTGTGACCCCAGCTTGAAGTATAGATGTAACGTTAGTTCCCCCTCTGTAAAACTAAGATAACAACACTTGTTTTCTCCCACCCTTTGTCTGTCATCTCGTTAGATTGTGAACTCTCCAGGGCAGGGACTATTTCTTATTATGTGTATATGCAGTGCCCTAATCTCAGTTGGGGCCTGTAGATATTACTGTAATACAAATACATAGAGTAAGTGAATATGGGCACTAGCCTCTCAGCAAGCAGCTGTGGTTCAGGTAGGGATTGTGCACTCAATACACTTCAATGTGAGTTTCGAACTCACTTTAAAATATGTCCTGTTTTTATGAGGGTTGCGGAGCAATGAACTATCCTGGTAAGAAGGCTACTTAGATACTGAATGTTTAATACATTAACAGTTTGGCAGGACTAATTTTGTGGCTCTTTCTTTCATGGAGTGTCTGGCTGCTAGAAATACTGGGCAAACAATACAAGGAAACCTCAAACCCATCCAAAAAGGGGGTAATTTCCAGACATGCGTTCTGAACAGAGTCCAACATTTAGGGCTGTATGATCAGATTTTTTCTCTCTTCTCTTCCACCTAGGGTGACCAGATGTCCCGATTTTATAGGGACAGTCCCGATTTTGGGGTCTTTTTCTTATATAGGCTCCTATTACCCCCCACCCCCATCCCGATTTTTCACACTTGCTGTCTGGTCACGCTACTTCCACCCTTTGTATATTAATAGTTACACTTGATCTCTCTTCCATTTAACCAAATTTTTGAGACTCTAAGTGAGACAGCCTCCCAAAGTGCTTGGAGCTAAAGACTAGGAGTGAGGACATCTGAGTTCTAGTTTCAGTGCTGCTCCTGGCTTGCTGTGTCACTGAAATTTACTGGATAAAGCACTAAGGATGGGATTCCAGAGGATAAACCTGCATTGCCAAGGGAATAGATATGATCTATTAGGCATTGTTCACCTCTAATTTCTAGGACTCTATGATTTGTTAGAAAACTGATGTTGCGTATGCAGATTTCATAAGTCATGATGTCAACTAACTAACTCAGTTGAAGTTTTATAAGTCAGACAATCAAGCAATACTGAATACAGCACTATACCGAATACAGAAAAGGAAACATACATACCAAATTTGAGACTAGAGAAGTGAGGCAGCATACCTGAGTTCACTTCTGACTAATTCCCTAACACTCACTACCTATATACGGTTCAGAACAAAGGAATATCCTCTCATATGCTTGATCTTATTTTGAATCAATAAGCCAACTATATCGATAACTAATTTACCATTACTAGGACCATCTGTGACCACAATTAGCTCTTAATGGTTAGAAATTTATCCATTCATTAATGTTTTGCTCATGCATTGATTATATACCACATGTTCTTTTTCCATTTAGTCAGTTACTAATTTTATCAATTACAGAATATTTATGACACTCTCTTATCAAATATACCATTATGTCCATTAAACATATATTCATAATAACAGGCATCTGTTTATATACTATGTGTGTTCACAGAAAAGAGACAAAGAAAATGAACATTGTCTGTGGACTTCTTTTCATGGTATCTGGTTTACAGAATTGATCAGCTAAAGATGTCTGTTCAACCATCCACTATTTTATCAATTACAAAATATATTTATAACCAAGTCATTATGAAAGGAATAATCTGTTAGAGTAATTCCGGGTAAGATAAAAGCATCTTTTGATAGATTATTATCTCATTAATTACAGAAAACATACCTTGGTTTCCTCATCCAAATTCCCAAGTAAGGATAATAATACCCATTATGATGGAGATCCTCAGATGTATATGAGGGCACAACATTATTACTTATAATTGTTGGTACCAGGTTCTCAGCCTCCAAACACCAAAAACTGATATTTTTAAAGTTAAAATGCTTACAAATGGGACAAACCAGTAAGCCAAAGGGAATAGTTGTCTGCCTGTAGGCAGAAGATGTCCACTTGCTGAACATCATGGCCAAGGTGTATAATTTCATCCCCTTGTGTAAATCTGGCCCCAGAAGTCTACAAGGCTTTATGTGTGAGCTCTTGCAATTGTGAGTAGCACTTTTAAAACCCATTTTGTCCTTTTGAAAATCAGCAAAATATGAATTCAGGGACAAAGAAATATATACTGATAAGTAAAGAAGCACATGTGTCTGCACGCTATGAGGAACAAGCATGTCCTTTAAGAGGTTTTGAAACTGGATGGATTCATGCTTAACTTTGCAGTTAATTATGCAGCCATTACTCCAGCCAGTCACTAATAAAGGATGTGACATTTCTGGAGACTACTAAGCATGTTTTTTTCATAGTGAAGCGGATGTTATTTAACATAAGATCCTGTAAATTATGATGCACACTAAGAAAATACCCTTACACTCACATATCCAAAAATATGCTATGGTCTATTATTACATTCCAGTTGTCTAATATTATTTATGTGACAGTACTGATTAATTTAAAAACAGAGATGGTGGTGAGTCTCAGAATTGGCATCTGGATCACAAAATCATACAAATTCATACTGTTTGGCCTTTTGCTGCAGCACATTATGGGAATGGGGAATTCATGTCCCGATCCAGTTCTTCTATTTTTCCAAAGTTTCAGGTGTTCAGGATTAGGCACAAAGGTCACATCCAAGTACATTCAGATGCCATGATGGAGACATTCTAAAAAATGGACTAAAGACTAGATTAGACTAGAAACTAATCTAGAGACTAGACTAACTAGAGACTACAATAGAGACTAGAATACACTAGAGACAAGACTAAACTAGAGATTAGATTAGAGACTAGATCAGGCACTAAAATAGAGAATAACTTAAACTCGACTAGAGACAAGACTGGTAACTAGACCAGAGATTGGACTAAAGTAGAGACTGGTCTATACATTATAGACCCAACTAGTGAACAGAGACTCAATTACACACTAGACTTGACATTGGACCAGAAATCAAAATAAAGACTAGAGAATAGACTAAAGACTAGAAAAGAGACTTGACTAGACAGTAGACTGTAGACTAGAGGTTAAACTAGACTTGAGACTTGGCTAGAGACTCAAGACATAACTAAAAACTAGATTCAGCTAGAGACTAGGTTAGTCACAACATCATATTAGACTATACTCAACTAGAGACTAGGATAGAGACTAGAGATTAGACAGTACACTAGACTAGAATCCAGAGTAGAGACTAGAATACACTGGAGGGCCAAATTTTGTGAACTATACAGAAACCATACAGAACACAACCAGAAAGTGTCATTTCTTTCTCATGTTTCGCCAAAAAGATCTTTGGGAGAATGAAAAGAGATTTTGAGAAGTGCTCGGTAATCAATAATCTAGACAAATTTAATACTCCACAGAACTGTAGTCTTTCCACACAGAAATGGGGGGAGCAGGGCGAGAGGAAGCGAAGCAGTAAACTACTTATATATAAAGTTTAGTGAACCTGTTCATCTCCCTGCACCTTGGGGTTGGGATCCGGGAATGCAGCACTCTTCTGGGCCAATAGCACAATGCAATGAAATGTGTCAGAAATATCCTGAGCCATACATCTATTCTATTCCATTCTGTGTGGGTTCTCATGATTCCCTCATCATCATGGCGTAAGCAGGGACATCGTCCCACTGTCGTGGGGAATTTTGCTGTCTTCTATACTACACCAGTGGAATCAAACTGCGAAAGGATCTGAGTCCCCATCCGAACTCCCTTTACCAGATGCCTGCCTGACCTCAAGGACTATATATCACATAAACTGTCAATCAGTGAGAATGTACATAATGAACAACATGTTCTTATTTCATGTCAGTAGGCTGGCTCTTCACATTTTCACTAAAGCTGATGCTTTTGCCAAGTATGGCTTGCACATCAGGTTTCTCATATTATGGCAAAAACATCTGTTGTGCATTTGCAGTGACTCCAAAGAAGAAAAATACCCTTCCTGGAGGAAGACTGAATAAGTTAAAAAAAAGAGAGCATTATGCCTTTTGGAATGAGGGAGAAGGAAGAACACCAAGAATTCATTGTGTACAGAGTGACAACAGCAGCCGGAATTACTTGAAGAGCAAGGAGTCTGGCACTACAGGACACCAGCTCCATGGTTCAAAGGCAGACTTGGGGTGTCATGCTCTAGCTGCTAGGAAAGCATGCCCTGAGAATAAAGATATATTGGCAGAGAAATGCTAGCAGATGTCCCTAGCTGAGGATTTCCCCAATATGGAGGAGTCTCTAGTTGGAGCAGAACCAGTATAGCCTGCTCCCATACCACCACTATGTATTCCCAGGGCCAGTGTAGAGATCCTGTCAAGATCCTGTGTTGGTAAGGGTTTATGGCTGGAGTGCTCTGGCAATCTCCAGCTTGCATAATGGCTTCTGGGGATCATAGACAACTGGTGTACTTTAGGGTAGGGGTCAGCAACGTATACAGACACAAGTGTCCGTGGTAAAAATGTTGAGGTCCGTGGTAATTTTTCAAGAAACGTTGAATGACTGAATGACATAACCCCCACTCAATGTCCGTCACTAAGTACCGTAATTTTGTCAAGTGTCCATCGCGCAACATGGTGGTGCTGACCCCTGTCAGGCCCGCCAAAGGGGGCAATTGTCCAGGGGCCTGGGCGATTGAAAAGGGCCTGGGGACCCCCCGCCACCGGCAGCACAACAGAGCTAAGGCAGGCTTCCTGCCCACCATCGCTCTGCACCGCTACCTGAAGCGGCTGACATCCCTGCGGCCCCTGGGGAGGGGATCTGCCCCTGCCCCGAGCACTGACTCCACAGCTCCCATTCGCTGGCAACTGTGGCCAATGGGAGCTGAGGGGATGGTGCCTGTGGGCAGTGGTGCGTGGAGACCCCCTGAGCCCCCTGCCTAAGAGTCGCTCCCAGAGGAGTGTGCCAGTCGCTTTTGGGAGCCACCCGAGGTAAGCACCAACCCCCTGACCTCCTCCTGCACCCCAACCCCCTGCCCCAGCCTAGACCCCGCACCCTGCACCCAAACTCCCTGCCAGAGCCCGCACCCCGTCCCATGCCCAAACTCCCTGCCAGAGCCCGCACCCAAACTGCAACCAGCTCCTTTGCAGGCCTTCCTTTAGCTGCCATTATTTGGTGGACACAAAAAACACAAAACACTAAACCTATTTTCCCCTTTGATTACCCTTTCCTATCTGTATCTCCCTTGGGTATAGGATCAGTATGAAATACACACTGGCAGTTGTGCCTTGAGCACCACACGAGGCGAGAGTAAATGCTTCCCAAAGATCATATTTCTCATCTTTGTAAAAACACCTGCACAAAAGACAACTGGGGGCACAGGAAACATAGAGTGAGTGTGGTATCGAGCAGGAGACAGACATGGTTTTGGCTGTAAGGGCATGGGCTGCCTCAGCAGTTGTCCAGGCTTAGGTGCCTAATTCCATGAGAGGCTTTGTGGCTACATATCCAGAGCAGAGGGAGGTGCCTATTTCTGGTCTGTCAGCCTGGTCACTGTGTCAGCTGCTTTAGGGCTTATGCCCCGCCCCGACCCACCGCTCTCCTCAGCATTTAACTGGCCAGTTTCTGAAAACCTCTTCTTAGGTACCTAAATCTCCCCATGCATTTTATGTAGAAGCTGGGCACCTAGCTTGGATATGCTGCCTAGCGATTAGTCATTGTCACAATGAGCAGAGCAACACTTAAGCAATTTTAAAGATCTGGGCCAAAGATCACACAGCAGATCTACAACGGAGCTGGTAACAGAAGCCAGGTCTCCTGATTTCAGTCCAGTGCCCTATCCACTCGTGCATGCGATCTCCCAACATAGTTCAACTGCAAGTTTAGATGAGGCCAACCTGTGTTTGCAATTTTTCAACTAGCCATTGTTAAACTCTGGACAGAGCAGGTGGGCTCAGTGGCATGGGAGCAATGAACTCAGTAGCAGTCCTTGCTACTGCAGAAGATTCTATATACACTGTCCCAAGTATTCGCTTCTAGATGCTGCAGGCACACAGAGATTGGGGGACATGAACCTGGCTGTGCCCTATATGGTTGCGGCACTATGTGTATTCTGCAGGCTCTGGTCTAGCACTCAAGATTGGGGCTGGTTGAAAAATTTTTGTTCAAATTGTTTTTTGACAGAAAATGGAGTTTGACTAAATGAATTTTTTATTTTTTTTTGCAAAAAAAGTATCTGCTTGTGGAAAGCAGACACTTTTTGCAACAACAAAAAATTAGTCAAAAAACTCAATTTTCCATTAAAAAAAACTGTTTCAAATGCCCCCAAAATGGAACATTTAAATTTGGATGTGCTGCCACAGAGCTTCGGGGGAGTTGTAAGTCAGTTGCTTCATCTGCCCATTTTCCTGGATGGTCCAAATTTCCTGGTTGGATACATCTCCCATGATACATCATAGCCAGGGACTTTTGTGGTATATTGCCTCCCTTCTTCAAGAGAGCATACTATGGTGCATCATGGCATATATGGTCTGATCCAGCCTAAAGAGGAGAATGGAAATCTGAGGTACTCAAAAGACAACTCCCATGAGGCACCACAGCCACATTTCCAAAGGGAATATTGAACTGTTTTGATATTCAATTTTTTGCTGAAAAATCAAATTTTTTCTCAGAAAAACCCCCACAGCTCTACTCTAGAGATTATTAAACTGACATTTTGCCTGACTTCTGCACAAGTGTGCTGGGGAAAGGGAAACTCACACTGCATTTGTTTTCCTGCCTTCCCCTTTACAGTACATAGGACAAATTTACCCAGTATTTGGAGCCCTGCCAGTACATGCTGTATTTTAAGCCTTAACAAAGAAGTAAGTTGCAGACAGCCTAAAGCCATGAATGCCCAAAATCAAATGTAAATGCTGTAGTCAGGCTTTAATTTAAATTGGCATTTTTCACCTTCTGCTTACACCACCGCATTGTTAGTTTGCCTGCCCTTGTATTGTTTACAAATACAAAAAGCATTTCTGAAATAAGAAGTGAAAAATGAGGGGTTTTCTTTCAGTTTAATAAGTCAAAAATGTGTCTCCATTTTTTTGACAGGCAATAACCCATATTTCAACCAAGTCATATGCACAAAATCACTTTCCTAAAAATACTTCAAAATACCCTATGTAAACATGTTGGATATAATTAATGTGCCAACTTTTTAAATATGTCAGATCCACTACCAGCACAGATATGTATAATTTATAAGAGAAATCTGAAGATAACTGAGTTGCTAACTTCAGGAATTAATACCATTTTATATTGTCAATGTGTTTCAGCAACTACCCACATCATTGAAAGATAATTAGGAGCAATTAGACTGATACAAGATATACATTTGTTAGCTCTTCAATTTCTGTCTGGGCCTAAGTAATGGTGATAATAAAAACAAGACTTTTAAGTAAAGATATTTATTGACATACTGTCACCATTCCCTCCAGTGGTAGCTGGATCAGAACATGCTAAATAAACAAATTAAAAGTTCCAGGGATTTGTGGATAAAAATGTATCTGATGTAACTTCAGGCTAATTATCCCTAACTAGTAATTAGCCACCAGGTGATCTGAGCCACAGAAAAGAGAGATTGATGCAACTGTTGGTCTTTTATGGCTCTAGAGAGGATAAAAGGCACAGTTCTCTCATTGTACCTTAAAATCTGAAGGACTACTCTGATATTTTATGTTCTATTTTCATTTATCCTAGGATCTTTATATGGTTGAACCAGTAAAACAAAGTGATTGTGATTTTTATGGGAATATTTGTTTTATTGGTTGATATTCTCAAGGTTGACTAATTGGGTGAACAATCCTCTTTGAGACTCTTTGAATGTGTGGATTTTATTTGCCTTTTCACCTAACTTTTTATAGAGAAATATATTTGTCTACTTGCTTGCAAGTTACTAATCTGGATTGAATGCTATCCAAATATTTGACCATATGAAAAATATATGTAAAATAATTAACTGCCCTATTCTCTGAGACTTAAAAGAGCTACAGGTTGCTAAAATGGGAAAGAAGCTTGCAGAAAAACACACTGTGAGTTATCAGATCATAAAGGGAAACCTCACTGTGGACACTGCCTATGCTCATGCTTTCATATGTGTCAGTTTGCAGAGAGCAAGAGAAAAGTACTGTGTGTGTGTAATAGCAAACAAGCCAATGGCGGAACTAATGAAAAGCTCAACCAGCTAAGAAACTATAGTTCCATACATCAGCTGAAGAAAGAGTAGATTAAACAAAACCTTTTGCCAGAGGGAACCAATAAAAACATACATACTGCAATAGAATTGTTAGGTTGGAGAAACAAGGTTTTGTATGTGTAGGAAATATGAGATAAACCAAAATGACACATTCTGACTGATTTCATTAAATAGCTAAAACATTGTCCCCATTCAGAGCAGCCTAGTAATAAAATGACATTCTTAGAAAGCTACTCTGAACTCTGCATCACAAACTTGAGAAACAATGTGATAAAATTAGAACCCAGGAAGAAACTAATGAATCTTATGCAAATGAAAAGCCAAGTACTGCAAAACAACAGGTAAAGACTGCAAACCTACTAGCCAGGGGAGCAAAATCAGTTTGAAGTCTAGAGGAGAGAGCCTCAGTTTTCGCACAGCTAGGGAGAAGCAGAGCCTGAAATATCTAAACCAGGGATCCGCAATCTTTGGCACGCGGCCCGTCAGGGAAATCCGGTGGCGGGCGGGATGGTTTGTTCACCTGCAGCATTCGCAGGTTCAGCCAATCGCAGCTCCCACTGGCCACAGTTCACTGTTCCAGCCCAAGGGGGGCGGCAGGAAGCAGCGGCCAGCACGTCTCTCAGCCCACGCCGCTTCCCGCAGCCCCCATTGGCCTGGAACGGTGAACCACGGCCAGTGGGAGCCGCGATTGGCTGAACCTGCGGACGCTGCAGGTAAACAAACCGTCACAGCCCGCCACCAGATTTCCCTGATGGGCCGCGTGCCAAAGGTTGCCGATCCCTGATCTAAACAGTCTCTCTTCCGCAGCAACTGGTAGGCAGGACAGAGGGGAGAAAAATACTTTTCTTTCAGAAACAGTTCTCTTGTTCACCAAAACCCCCTGAGAAATATCATGCCAGAGAGAAGCCTTAACAAAGTTTCTGGGGACAAAGGACATGAAATGTACAAAAGTATTGAAACCAACATGAAATGAGAAATGCAGCTGAGAAAATCATCCAGCCAAGAAATAATCTCATCCATGTGTTGTTATTCCAAGACTCTTCTTTCCCTTCAGTATTTCATGCTTTCCCTTCCATCTCACTTTGCCTGGAACTCTGCCTATCACTGCCTTCCCAGCAGTGTCTGTGTACATCACTCCCTCAACTCCACCTCAGATGAAATTCTCTTCCACACCTTCATCTTCTCTCACCTTTAATATGGAATTTCCCATCTATGCAGCATCCCCAGGTCTCAGCTCTCCAGAACATGTGGAATGTTGCTGCCTGGCTCACCACACAGACCTTGCAAGAAATCTGCCCATTTAGTCTCCTCCACCAGCTCCCAATCCCTGTTTATTCCAAGGTCCAGTTCAGAACTCCCCTTTTTGTTTTCAAAACTCTCCATGGATTTTGCTCCAGTTTATGGCATGGATCTGACCTCTAATTCTCCTTTTACAACTTGGCTCAGATCACTTCCCTGGCTCACACGATAGCTTCAAAGCATGGCAAAGGGCCTTTTTATTTCATACCTGAGTCACAGAGGAAATTAACCTGCAAATGAAGGCATGGGTGGGGCCAAACCTTTCAGGCACGTTGACATGAAGAGTGCAGAATATTGTTACATAGGGCTCATAAGCTGCAGACTGAAAACAAATCCCTCAAATTCCAACTTGATTCGAAGCTAAGTAATACATTCAAAACATGGCACCCACTGCCATGGCAACAGCTGAACTACTGGTATACAACAGACTCTGAAGCGACACCAAAGCCACTATCAAAGTTGAAAAAGGAAGCTGCCAGGTTATTCAGTCAGATGCTGGAAAAGATAGAGAGTTTGGTAGCCAAGTCCTATAACTGCTATTGAAGAAGTAGAGTTCAAGGATGGTCTTTTGTTGTTGTTGCTGTATTTAATTTTTACTGGAAGAAGACAAGACATGGCTGTGTAACCTTCAGTATTAGGGATTTCTTTTCATTTTCTTTCTAAAAAATGTCTTTAAGTGACTAGTATCCCAGCTGGGGTCATTTTTGACTTTGATATACATTGCTAGAGACTTGGAACTTCCAGATAATGGGTTAATATTTGATATTAAGAAGAAAATAAAAGTTGTTCCTCCAACGCGTTATTAGTTGCCCACAGAAAAATGTTACTCATTTTCTAGGTGGGGTCATAGATTTCTGCTCAGTGGTGTTGAAAATAGGTAGTTATGGTATAATCCTTTTTGGACATGCAGTGTGTGCTATTACTTTTCCATCATGGAAGTCTGAAAACAACATGTTCTTTGAAACAAGCCACTGTGACCTAGCTCAGTTTAGGAAATCTATTTTGCATGTGCTCTGTGTCAAAACTGATCTCCTTCCACTTGACAAGTTTGTTTAGACAATTAACCACGTGCATGTGTCATGCATGTCTGAGTCTATGAACTCACATTCAGCACCAAGAGTATTCATTAATTGCACCTATTGGAGTGAAATGTACCAGTATGTACAGGCTTAGCATAAAATATCTTCCATAGAATCATAGATGAACCATTACAGTATGCTCAGGAATGACTGGGATACTGTTCTAAAGAGCAAGGAAATAAATATATCTCTGTTTGAAAAGCACTCCCTCTCACTGTGCTGCTCCTTTTTCCAGATTCCCCCAAAGAGAGATAAATAACTAATTTTCAAGCATAACAGTATAGAATTGTTTTAAAAGACAGCACCTGTCACACCATATGCATGATGAAGGAAGGAGTATACTTTATAGATAGCCCCTCAAAGGACAGGGAAATCATTAATGCCCAAATGAGTGAGATAGGTGCTAGTGGTTGATTGTTAGTTGTTGTAGCACATGAAATAATATTTGATCACTCAGTGCAGTAGAGAGAAGTGACTTTGAAGGATCTCAAGCACTGCAGGATTTCCAAAGACATCAGCTAATATTATCTGTTTCTTGGACCAAGCCCACAAAGAAAGAGGAAGTAGGGACAAGAAAAGAAGGCAGATAAGATAACAACTAAAAAGAGGAGTTGTTGGGTTGGTTTGTTTTTGTTTTGTTTTTTATTGTTGTGTATAAATACTTGGTGTGTATAATTACTGAAGAGCTCTTTAACATAGTGCAGGAATGGATAACAAGGCTAAAGCCAGACAAATTCAACACCAGTTTTTGACAATGAGGGTGATTAACCATTGGAACAAACTACCAAGGGAAAAGGCAGATTCTCCATCTCCAATGTCTTCAAATCAAAACTAAAGAAACGCTTTAGCCAAATCACAAATTATTGGCCTCAATACTGGAGTAACTGGATAAAATTCTATGGCTTATTCAGGAGATCAGAGTAGATGACCTAATGGTCCCTTCTGGCCTTAAAATCTATGAAGCTATTAATTGTTTTAATTACTTTTTAATTTTAGCTGTGGGAGAATCAGAAATTAATGTAAAAACTAAACAAAGAGTTAAGAAGCTCTTAACTGAAGAAGTTGTCGGCCAATCTGACCAGGGTTCCAAATGTTTTGAAATCAAGGATTGTCTTTGGCGTTACCTGTCTTTGGATAATTTAGCAAAAGACTGATGACATTTAGCACAATATTATTGTAAATTTCCCAAGAAACAGATTACTTTTATCCAATAATTAGTTTGTCTAAGATGATTATTTCTCAGTGGAATAAGGGGTAGCTCAAATCATATTGATAACATTATTTTTATTTGGCTCAGAATAACCTGCACAAATGCACACCTGATAATCCAGGATTTTGTTAAGTTAATTGTGTCTTCTGTTTGCAACAGATTTCCAGAGAGGCTTGAGAGTCCAGTCAACTGTTGGCCCCACAGGCTTTAGGGGATGGGATTTGGTGCTGAAGCTTTTGGACTTTCCTGGGAGATTTTTGGTATGCTTCCTCACCCACAGCAGGGCATGCCTTAGGCAGGGTGATCCTGGATACAGCAGTTTTTCCCTTGATCCACATAGGGATCCAGCTGGCAGTACGTGGCTCTTCTCCTTGTCCCAATAGGGTGGAGGATCTAGGCAGCAGGTGGTTTTTTGGACAGCAGGTTTTTCTTCCCCACAAAAGAACCTGGGCAACAGGTTATTCTTCCTCCAAAGGGGGTCTTACATCCACTACTGAAGTGCTTAAGTCACCCAGATACAGGCATGCTCTGTGTTTATCTCTGTTTCAATAAGTGCATATTGTACAGCGATTGTCTATGGATGTAAATACATTAAGCCAAATTCATCCGTGGTGTAACCCTTTGTCATCAGTGGAATTACACAAGGGATGAATCTGGCACATTAACACCTACAATATAAATTCCTTATAGCAGGAACAGAGTCCTCCTGTGTGTTTTGTACAAGGCTGAACGCAATATTGGGTCTTAACCTGTAAAAATAATTCCTTTATTACTTACAATAGAAGCATATGTTAGTATCAGAGACTGAGTCATGGGCAGTCTGACCTCCTGGTTGGAGCAGGAGTCTGGCCTATCAGTTAGAACTGACCTCAGATGTGGATCCAGAAGACAAAGCCTAAGCCAAAGGGTAATCCAGAATCGCAGTCAGAAGACGTAGCCAAGAGTCAAAACCGGGAGTCAGAAACTGAAGCCAAAGGGTTAACTGGAGTCACAGTCAGGAGGTGTAGCCAAGGGAGTCCAAAGCCAGATCAGAGCTGGAATCTGGGGTACATACAGGTACAGGCAGGATCAGGAACATGCTAAGCAGCCACTGCTCTGCCGTTGCTGCTGGGCTTATAAACCAGGCTGCTGGCCTGGCAGCCAGTCAGGCACTATGATTAATCAGGCAGCTCCAAGGCAATGCAGTTGGGCCTATTAATTACCTAGCAGGGAAGCAGGCCAGTAGGTGGTCCTAGCTGACCTAACCCTTGACAATACCCCCCACCCTTTAGGGGCACCTTCCAGGATCCCTAAAGCTGGGTTTCTCAGGGTATGGATGGTGAAAGGTGGACAAGACGTCTGGGATGTGGACATGTTCCACAGATTCCCATATCTTTCCCAATCTATTAAATATTGGCATTTTCCCTGAACTTGGAAGGAGTCCAGAATTTGTCAGGCCACACATTCCTCTTGTCCCCCAACAGTTATTGGTGTGGGGAGGGAGGAGCGGTGCGATGCAGGAAGATATGCTTGAAATACAGTTTTAAAATGGGAGACAACATGAAACTGGGGGTGGACTTTAGGAGATTCTGGTAACTTCAACCTGAATGCAACTGGGTTAATATGCTCTGGGTTAGGGTGAACAGGTGTCCGGTTTTCGACTGGAACACCTGGTCCAAAAGGGACCCTGGTGGCTCCAGTCACCACTGCCGACTGGGTCGTTAAAAGTCTGGTCGGCGGTGCTGTGGAGCCAAGGCAGGCTAGTCCATACCTGTCCTGGGGCACCGCGCTGCACCCTGGAAGCAGCCAGCAGGTCCAGCTCCTAGGCGGGGGGGACGACGACATGGGGCTCTGCACGCTGCCCCCGCCTCAAGCACCAGCTCCACACTCCCATTGGCTGGTTCCCGGCCAATGGGAGCTGTGGGGGCGGTGTCTGCAGGTGAGAGCAGTGCGCGCCACGGAGCCTCCTCCCCGCCCCCACTCTGCCTAGGAGCTGGACCTGCTGGCCGCTTCCAGGGCACAGCATGGTGCCCCAGAACAGGCAGGCAACCAGGGCCGGCACAACCCATTAGGTGACCTAGGCAGTCGCCTAGGGCACTAACATTTGGGGGGCGCCAGCGCCCCGGTCATCGGTGGTATTTTGGGGGCGGGACCTTCCGCTGCCTCTGTCGGGGGCGGCATTTTGGGGGCGGGACCTTCCACCGCCTAGGGCGGCGAAAAAGCTGGTGGCGCTCCTGCAGGCAACCTGCCTTGGCTCCACAGCACCGGCAACTGGGAACTGCCCATGGTAAGCCTGCGCCCCAACCCCCTACCCCAGCCCTGAGCCCCCCCAAAACCCAACCCCGAGCCTCCCCTGCACCCCAGAGCCTACACCCCCAGCCCAGAGCCCTCACCCCCCTGCACCTCACCCCCCCCGCCCCAGCCCAGTGCCCTCTCCCACACCCTGAACTCCTCATTCCCAGCCCCACTGCAGATTCCCCCCCTGCACCCCAACCCCCTGCCTCAACCTGCAGCCCCCTCCTGCACTCTGAACCCCTCATTTCTGGCCCTAACCCAGAGCCCGCACCTCCATTTAGTGACCTCACCCTCTCCCACACCCCAATACCCTGGCCCAGCCCAGTGAAAGTGAGTGAGGGTGGGGGAGAGCGAGCCACCAAGGGATGGGGAATGTAGTGAGCGGGGGACAGGGCCTTGGGGAAGGGGCAGGGGTGGGACCTCAGTGAAGGGGCGGGAATGTGGTGTTCGGTTTTGTGCCAATAGAACGTTGGCAACCCTATCTTGGATACGGAATGGCCCCAAGTACTGGTGGCCCAGCTTTGTGAATGGACAAGTTAATTTAAGGTTTCGAGCAGACAACCAGACCTTATCTCCTACCATGAAACTGGGGATGGCTAACAGTGCTGGTCAGCATACCATTTATGTCAGTGGGAGGCAACCTGCAGCCTGCGGGCCGCATGCAGCCCAGCAGGGTAATCTGATTGCGGGCCACGAGACATGTTGCTGATGTTGACCATCCCCAGGCACAGCCCCCCGCAGCTCCCAATGGCCGTGGTTTGCCGTTCCTGGCCACCACTTCCCGCAGCTCCCATTGGCCGGGAACGGCGAACCGTGGCCACTGGGAGCTTGGGGGGGGGGGCGGGGGCGTACCTGCAGATGGTCAACGTCAGCAACATGTCTCGCAGTCCACAATCAGATTACTCTGATAGGCCGCATGTCAGTCAGTGCTTTGTCCTGCAAGTCTCTGGTTTTAATTGGAGCGGTTTTAGCATAAGCAGCCAAAGCTGTAAAGCTGAATAAATAAACTGAGGATGAAACATTTAACCAATCTAGCTCGTGATTTGAGTGGTAACATTGCTGCCAACTGGTACATTTATGAATAGCCAATATGGGGGACAGGCAGGGAGGTAAGCACCCTTTATTATAGAATACTGTGCAGTTCTTCCTAAGGCCCTCATGTTATACCCACAAAAGTCAATGTCAGAACTCTCGTTGACTTTCATGGTGCAGGATCAGATCCTGAAATACTCTGTTCCAAAACATCTTTGATATGGCTTAAGTAGAACAATAACGTACCTTACCTACTGTAACTGTGGGTGAAAGTGAAAATATAGCCAATGTCCAGTTATGGGTCTTTGCAGTGATATATATTTAGAGAAACAAAGACAAAGCCTGGGATCTAAGGGCCAGATTTGTAAAGGTATCTAGGCACACAACTCCCATTGATTCTGATGGCAATTAGGTGCCTAAATACCTTTAGAAATCGGACTCTAACTCCCTTAGACTTGTTTAGTCTTTAGTTGTATAGTCTATTAAAAAGAAACTTTATACCACTTTAGGTAGGGTTCGACACATTACGTTCATTTATCTTCACAGACTCTATGATTTTTATAAACCTCTAAAAGCAACATAATGGTACAGCTCTGCTTTAGATAACTACCTTTCATTCATGGACCTTACCCAGTTCTACAAAAGCCCCACTAGTTGTTTTCTTAATGTTAATTTTTTTTACCCTTCCTTTCTTTATCCACTGCCAGCTACAACTGCACGCCAGCTCATGCATTAGTAGGAACTGATATGCAGAAACAACATAGGACATTGTATATCAATCTGCTTTGGAAAAAATGTTGGCCAATCAAAGGAAGCCCAATGCATACACCAGGCTAGGTGCACTCAGGCTGACCCTTGGGGAAATAAAAGGGTTTTCCATTTAGTAAGATGAGTTATGTTGCTCACTGTCAGGGTTGGGTGTTTTTTTAATTTTGTTTTATTTTTAAAAAGCAAGTCTAATGTATCCAGGAGAGTTGAGCTAGAAACATACAGAAAGTCTGTGGCTTGAGCCTGGTTATTGATAGACTAGGTCTGTCAATGGATTTTAAACTCTAAGGGAGTTTCTTTGTGTGTATTTCTAAAAAACAGATCTGAGACATATTCCGCCTATTAGAAACGGTCTTTGCAAAGCATTCTGCTTGGTTTCTCTAGGAATAAATCAGTGGTGAAAGCATGACCGTGAGCACTGACTATCTCTGTGCTCTTTATAGCTATATGGGCTAGTTCCAAGACTTCTCCACCTGGGTCCCGAAACTCAGCCATTTCCAGCTGTGAATTATCTGGCAGATGTGCTCATTTGTTTATTATTTGTTCACATATTTCACACATTTGTACAGCACCTCCCCCTCAAGTATCGGAGAGCACATAAGGATGGTAATTTGCTGCTGTATGTAAATAAGCTTTCTAAAAGAATGACACACTTAAAAGAACAATAGAAAATAAATACTGCTACCACTGCAGTATTTAGTGGAGTATATCCAGAAAGCCCCATGTGTCCAAAATGTCCGAGGGATTTATTTTTAAATGACTATGGCTCTGTTATATGTAAAAACTCAGAGAGCTCTTCCTGCTGAGTCTGCCACTTTTCCTTCATGTACAAATGAAGGTTGGTTCCTTTTTTCTCCACTCTCTGGCTTTCCTGATACACATATTACCCACTTTCTCCAGTCCATGCAAAACAGCCGTAAGACCACCTTTCTTGTCCATCTCATCTATATTCCCCCACCCCTTTGAATCCCTCCTTTGACTTTCCTTCATCCACTACATCAAGTTCTTCTTCTCCTTGCTTCGTGGATGTACACAATTCTGCTCCTTCCTATTTATCTGGCTTTGTCTCTGATCCTGTTGTCCCCATTCCCACTCTGCAAATGACTCCAGTACCCCTTTTGCCTATGTCTCCTAAAAATGTCTTTGTACTTTCTTTCATGCCACTGCCTGAGCACACAATACCCTCACTATATTGGCCTGCAAGGCTGCTACACTCTCCAATTTCAAATCCTCTCTACTTAATACCCACTTCCGCTATGATGCCTGCTAGAAGCTGCCAACTGATAACGCCCAGGAAGAGGAACAGTTAGGAACTGAGTATCATTTATTAAACAAAACAATAAAAACCATGGAACTAGCTAGAAGAGTGCCAGTGCAACCTTTGATTACATATTGTGTCTCTTTGCCTACATTTATTTGGCTTTTTCAATTGTAAGCTCTTCAGGGCAGCAACTGTTTCTGTACACAGCCATGCATATTTGTGCATACTCATATTCTATGGTGATGGGCCTTCATATAAGAATCTAGCTAGATAAATAATATACAACTAACCTCAAATGTACTTAACTGCAAATGTTTGATTAGCAAACTCATTTTATATATAAATAGTGCACGGAACTGCAATGATATTTTTTCAAATATAAATTAAAATAGGAGTTGCAAAGAAAGGTGCCAATTCACAATTTTGGGCTTGTATTTCAAAAGGGACTCACGCTCCCATTAGTAGCATAGGACCTTAGGGCCAAATTCAGCCCTGGTGTAAGCTGGCACAGCTCCCTTTGAAGTCTGCATATACTGAACACTACAGTAGTTAGCTAGATAGGGTCAGCCAAAATGAACACCGATTTTAGATATTCCAGAGCGTAAAAGTTTAGAATTCCTGACTTATCCACAGAGAATAGTATGACATTAGCTATGAGTTATTAACAAGAGAACCAAGGCAATAAACCATGTAAATTACAGACTTCTGTTCTATGTACAGTACCTTCTCAAAAACCTTCCAGTGTCAAAGAAAAGACAACATTAGCAGAGATCTGTAAGAAAGGAATCCATATATTTAGCCTTTTAAAATACTTGATGTTGTTAAGACAATATGTGTTATGAACAAATGCTTATTTTTCCTCCCATGTGGAAATGCTCTTATAAGCAGCATTTAAACCAGGGGTAGGCAACCTATGGCACGCATGCCGAAGGTGGCACACAAGCTGATTTTCAGTGGCACTCACACTGCCTGGGTCCTGGCCACCAGTCCTGGGGGCTCTGCATTTTAATTTAATTTTAAATGAAGCTTCTTAAACATTTTAAAAACCTTATTTACTTTACATACAACAATAGTTTAGTTATATATTATAGACTTAGAGACTTTCTAAAAAGGTTAAAATGTATTACTGGCACGCGAAACCTTAAATTAGAGTGAATAAATGAAGACTCGGCACACCCCTTCTGAAAGGTTGCCGACCCCTGATTTAAACATTCATGCTATCCTGAGTACTTTGCATGTACAAATGTTAGGTTGGTTAATTCTCTTCCCAGCTCCTTCTGACTACAATATAGAGTAGACACATGGATGAGCAGACAAATAGATGTGCCGTGCCTGGCATTCTTTTAATCAGAACAGTAGCCAGTATTAAAGCCACTCTATGCTGTAAATATTCACGTAGAACATGAAATATTTCATGGAACAATGCAGAACTTGATTGATGGTGTATTTTGCAAAAGAAAAGTAACGATAACAAATGTGTTTTGACCGCCTGGGATAAATAAACCTGTTTAAAGAGATTAGTGTCACTGAATTTTGAAATATTAGGATATTAAATAGGTCAGTTGAAAAAGCTATTAAAACATTATGTAGCTTAAACCAAATTTAAACTAAAGACACGCATAACTCCAGTGCTTAATTTGTAATGAAAGAAGTGCTGGGAATCAAGCAACTAGGTGCTGGGGCTCAAGCAATATTTTTACTTCATAACTTATGCAGAGGGGCCGGGGCTAGGAACTGCCAAGCCTAGAGGTGCTGGGGCTCTGCCCTGGCAAGCCCTTGCACAAATTAAGCACTGCATAACTCTGAGATGTTCCTTCACAGATGTTAGAGGGAAGTAATTTGCTTTATTTTTTATAAACATGAGTTCACATTTATTTTGTTTAGTTTTGAATTTAGGGTTCAAATAGATCCAAAATCTTCAAGGGAAACAGTAAAAATCCAAAGCCAGGATCCATTTCCTCCCCTTAACACCCCCCCCACCCCCACCCCACCCCCACCCCCACACACATTAATATTTGCTTTCTATTAGGCATAGAGAGTTTGTTTTCTTTTTCAATATAAATGAGTTATGTAAATAGTGATGAGATATTGACATTAGGGTTTTATCAAGTTAATGTAAGAGATTCCATTGTACATTCTGGCAACTCTACGCAACCATGAGCCAAGTTTAACTAAACAGTTAATATAGATGTATGCCTGAATTGTGTCAATGGAGCACCACAAATCAGCAGGAGCATACCAGTGAATTTGGCCCAATATATTAAGAACATAAGAAAAGAATTGGACAAATGTGCAGGAATGGGTGGCACTGGAGTGGAGGCCAGGGTAACACACACACAAACACACACACACTTTTTTCATTACATGACTCTGTCCCTGGGTTCTGACGATGTTCATTACCTGGCATTATAAATAAATTATAGTTATTCTGCTCGATTACCCTTTTCCACCACTCACAGATGTCCTCAGGACCTCTTTTTAAGAAAACCACTAGTGTGAGGATGAAGGAATGGGATTGAGATATTACAGCCTAGGGAAATATTATTTTACCATATAGAACTCTGCAGAGTTATTGGCAGATAAGGCCCATCCACCCTACGCAGCCCTGTCTTTGGCCTGGCCACTCCTACCCTGGTTTACCCACTCCCTTCTTCCACACAAAACTGTGGACTTGGGGCCATGGGTGAAGCTAAGGGGAAATGACTCCACTGAGTTTGCTGAATGGGAGGAAGGGTCCTCTCCAATGTAGAAATTTGGAGCATGATTAAATCCAGTGTTCATAAAGCAAATGATCTGCCTTTGTCAAATAACCTAAGGCCATTGCAATAAATTCTTTCTAGATCCCAATTTGTATGCAGTGTTGTTGTAGCCGTGTTGGTCCCAGGATATTAGAGACACAAGGTGGATGCAGTAATATCTTTTATTGGACCAACTTCTGTTGGTGAGAGAGATGAGCTTTCAAGCTTACACAGAGCTCTTCTTCAGGTCTGAGAAACTTACTCAGAGACCTGAAGAAGAGCTCTGTGTAAACTCAAAATCTTGTCTCTCACACCAATTGGTCCAATAAAAGATATTACTGCACACACCTTTTCTCTCTAATATCCTGGGGGCAACATGGCTACAACACCACTGCATACAACTTGGGAACTTAGGTCAATTATTGATGGGAAATGTAATGGTCTACTTGTCTAAAACCCTAAAGTAAGCAGTGATTAAACTCCTTGATCAAATGCATTAATAATCTCATCAATCCCCACCCTGCCTCAAATGTTCTGTATAAAGAAAGATTATGAGAAAGTCTTGGCAAATCTTCTGCAGCAATATCTGGATTCTCCTAGCTTTCTGTAGATGACCATGGGTCTTGTGGTGGAGCAAGAGTTCAGCCTACCAGTTAGAGCTTTTTCAGGGTGGGCAGAGTCCAGGAAACAAGTCAAAGGTCAGTGCCAGAGGGACAGAAGCCAAATGCCAGAGACAGGGGTAAACCAGAGTCATAAACCAGAGGCAGAGATAGGGATCAGTACCGGTGAGACAGAAACCAAATGCCAGAACTGGAGGGTCAGGGAGAGCCAGGGATCAAAGCAAAGTCTGAAGCCAGAGGAAGCAGGAGCTGGAACTGGATGCGGGCTGAAACGAGCCCAACGCCAGGCATAGTACATGTTCAGAACCTGCTACTCTGCTGTGGAGGGCCAGGTTTATAAGCAGGGCTGCTAAATCAACAGCCAATCAAGGGGCTTTGGCCACTCTGTCAGTTCCAAGGCAGTGCCACTGGGCTCATTGGTTGCCTAGCAGTGCAGTTAGTTGGGGAGCAGGCCGGCAGGTGGTCTGGTCCCTGACACTTTCTGAATCCCTATCAATCTGTTTTAGGACATGGACATAGCCTGTTACTTCCATCCTATCAATCTCCCACATCAGTTCAGCATAAATATGAGGGCGGTGGGGTTTCTGGGCTCTAGGACCATCCGTTTGTTGATGATATTCAGCTCTGCATCATCTCCGCCTCAAACCTGGATTCAGTTTTGTCCTTGTTTTCCCTGGGCTTGATCAAGGTCCTGGAAGAAAGCTAAGTCAGTCTCAGTTCAGAAACAATGGAAGTAATCTTCAGGGGGAAAGCATTGTGAGAAGAGGAGTTGCCACCCTTTTCCTCTGTGATCATTTCATCACACCTGTGTCACCTCTAAGATGGACCATTGTAATATACTCTACTTCGGCCTTTCCTTGGAAGCTTCACCTAGTGCAAAACACAACTGCATATATACACAATCCCTGTTCTCTGTACTTTTCACTGTCACCTCCCGATATTGGTTACCATTAAAGCTTGTCAAAAATGTTCTGATGGTATAGATTTTGGTCAGAAAATGATGATTTGTCAAAATCAAAATGTTCTGCCAGAATATGTCAATCTCAACAAAATGTGTTTCAATAAGGTTGAATTGAAACTTTTCAATTGAAACTTTTGACCTTATAAGAGGTCTGAAATATTCCTAGGTGCAGGGGCATCTCTAATTGCTTTTATTTAATCTTTCATTGGGTGTAGTCCCTGGGCATTCATTTCATATCCCAAATATATCACTTCCTACTCCGGGAAGGAACACTTATCCCTTTTTAGGTGCAGCCCTGCTTTTCTTAACCATATTAACACTTCTGCTAACTTTTGTTAATGTTCTGTTTCTGTGATACCTGTGATTAGTATATTATTGAATTATACTGCCACATGGATTTCCTTGGATTACCTGTTCCGTTCATTCCCTCTGGGGCACCTGGCATTGGCCGCCGTTGGAAGACAGGATACTGGGCTAGATGGACCTTTGGTCTGACCCAGTATGGCCGTTCTTATGTTCTTATGATCAATCCTTCCATGGTTCTTTGGAAAACAGCAGGAGCTAAGGACACACCAATAGGTAACCGATTATATTTAAACAGCTGTTTGTGAGTATTTACAGTGAGATACTGCTTGAAATCTTCCAGAATGATCTGTTGATAGGAATGGCTCATGTCTAACTTTTTGAACAGTTGCCCTCCTGCTAAAACTGCAAACAGGTCCTCAATTTGTGGAATTGGGTACCGTTCTAATTGTGAGAGCCTATTCACAGTCAACTTATAGTCACCACATATACGTACAGAGCCATTTGGCTTCAATACTGTCACTATTGGTGCAGCCCATTCAGAAAAGTTTACATTAGTTGCCTGTAGTCTTTTTAACTGAATTTCAACTTTTTGTTTTGTGGCACAGGGTACAGATCCTGGTCTGAAACAATGACCCTTTGTGGTTTATGTAACATTTGGATTTATGTAGATTTTAGCAGTAGTGCCTTTTAAAGTGCCCAAGTCATCTTTAAATACTTCCTTATGTGTATTTAAAACAGTTTCCAGAATTAGATCATCATTTGATTTCCAGTGAGGCACTTTTCCTTCCAGTCCAGTGAAAGGTCAGCCAACCATCCTCTACTAAGCAAGTTAGAGCCAGTGCCTGTGGTCACTGGCAACAATAGATGTCTCCCCGGATCCGACCAATCCTACCGCTTGCAGAGCGCTCTCGGNGAGCTTGGGTGTAGGGACGGTCTGTCGTTCGCCCTCCTGTCCCTGGATCAGGAGAAGGCGTTCGACAGGGTGGACCACGGGTATCTCCTGGGCACTCTGCGAGCGTTAGGCTTCGGATCCCAGTTTGTGGGTTTTCTCCAGGTGCTGTACGCTTCCGCAGAGTGTCTGGTCAGGCTCAACTGGACCCTGACCGAGCCGGTCAGCTTCGGGCGAGGAGTGCGGCAGGGGTGCCCCCTCTCGGGCCAGCTGTACGCTCTGGCGATCGAGCCCTTCCTCTGTCTCCTCCGCAGGAGGTTGACGGGGTTGGTGCTTCGGGAGCCGGAGCTGCGGCTGGTCCTGTCGGCGTACGCCGACGATGTGCTCCTCGTGGTCCAGGACCCGGGCGACTTGGCGCGGGTGGAGGCCTGCCAGGCCGTGTACTCGGCGGCCTCCTCCGCCCGGGTCAACTGGGTCAAGAGCTCTGGCCTGGTGGTAGGGGACGGGTGGCAGGCGAGCTCCCTCCCACCCGCGCTTCAGGCCATCCGGTGGAGCGCGGGTCCACTGCTCTATCTCGGCGTTTACCTTTCCGCCACGCATCCGTCTCCGCCGGAGAACTGGCAGGGTTTACAGGGCAGGGTGACGGAGCGGCTCCGGAAATGGACAGGACTGCTCCGGTGTCTCTCCCTTCGAGGGAGAGCACTGGTACTCAATCAGCTAGTCCTGTCCATGCTCTGGTACCGCCTCAACACCCTGGTCCCGGCCCCGGGTTTCCTGGCCGACCTCAGGAGGGTAATTCTGGAGTTCTTTTGGCCAGGACTGCACTGGGTCTCTGTAGGGGTCCTTCATCTGCCCCTGGAGGAGAGGGCAGGGCCTGAAGTGCCTACGCACTCAGGTCCATGTCTTCCACCTCCAGGCCCTGCAGAGGCTCCTTTATGGTGCAGGTAGTCCGGCGTGGGGAGTACTGGCGCACGCCTTCCTGCGCCGCTTCCGAGGGCTCCGATACGACCGGCAGCTCCTTTATCTCGATCCAAGAGGCCTTCCACGAGACCTTTCTGGGCTGCTGGTCTTCTACCAGGACCTCCTCCGGACCTGGAAGCTGTTCTCAGCGACCAGGTCCGTGGTGGCCACCGGGGGGGCAGATCTCCTCACGGAGCCCCTGCTATACAACCCCCAGCTCCGTGTGCAGGTGGCGGAGTCCCCCTCGGTGCGCCGAAGGTTGGTCCTGGCGGAAGTCACCAGAGTCGGAGACCTCCTGGATTACGACCGGGGAGACTGGCACATGGGGCTCTCCAGGCCTTGTACTTCCCGGCACGTACTTCAGGAGGTGAGGGCCGCCTTGCCGCCCGCTGCTTGGGCTTACCTCGACCGGGTCCTGCGAGAGGGCGCGCCCCGCCCACCCTCCACCCCGGGCCCTCCGGACCTTTTCATCGGGCCCCTGCCCCATGGACCCAACTGGCCCCCCCGCCCCTTTTCCGTGAGCCGGCTGCACGATCTGCAGCCGGTCCGTTTCCAGACCGCGCCGAGGAAACACCTATACACGCTTGTGCTCCACACCCTTCACCTTCTCACCCTCGTGTCCCGCCCTGACACAAAGTGGCGGGACCTCCTGCCACCTCTGGAGGGTGAGAAGCCTCAATTCCACCCTGGTCCCGAGGCCCGCCGGGGATGTCAGCTGGAGGCTCCTTCATGGGGCCATGAGCACGGGCGTGTACTTGGCACGGTTTACCCCTGTCCCTGACACCTGCCCCTTTTGCAGCGTGAGGGAGACCCTGGCGCACGTTTACCTAGAGTGCGCCAGGTTGCAGCCCCTATACCGGCTCCTCACGAACCTGCTGTTACGTTTTTGGCTGCACTTTTCTCCTCACCTCCTTCTCTACGCACTCCCTATCCATGGCCCCACGAAGTCATGGGACCTCCTGGTCAACTTCCTCCTGGCCCTGGCTAAAACGGCCATCTATGCAACCAGGGAGAGGAGGTTGGCCAATGGAGACTCCTGTGACTGTGGGGCCTGTTTCCGATCCTCTGTCCGTTCACGTATCCGGGCAGAGTTCCTCTGGGCGGCGTCCACTGGCTCCCTTGACGCCTTTGAGGAGCAGTGGGCGCTGTCCGGGGTTCTCTGCTCGGTGTCCCCGTCAGGTTCCCTTCTTTTGACCCTTTGACCTCACTATAAAAAAAAAACAAACCAATAGATGTCTAACTTGGCTCTGGTGGCATATTTTGAGATTGGTGGTTCCCAATAACTTTACTGCTTCTCCAGTGTATGCTTTTAATTTTATCCTACATTTCTGCAGTGGAGGTGGTTCATTATCTTTCCACAAGGTCTCATACATTTCTGGCTCATAATTGTTACATTACATCCTGTGTTGAGCTCAAAGTGTACTTTTTTCATTTACAGGCAGCCCATTATGAATGGGACCTACTTCAGTAATATTTATTTCAGTTATATTATAGATAGTATAAGCTACTTCTTCATATTCTTTCTCACTATTTTCCTCCTCAAGTACCTGAAAAGTACCATGACTATGAGGCTGCTTTTTATCATGGTTTTGTGAGTCTGTTTTCCCAGTTTTCTTTCAACATATTCTTAGAATGTGCCCTGTCAACCTGAAAATGTGATATTTCTCATTTTTAAATCTGCAACCCACTGGGACCGTGTTTGCTTCCGCAATGGTAACACGCTCTGCTAGTTGATTGGATCTGTTTCCCGGGTTGCCTTGAAATTTTGTGCATCACACCTTGTGTTTCCTGTGTGCAATTTCCATCTCCTCGGGCTCTTGTGGCCTGTGTTTGTAAATCCTGTACATTTTTATTTGCAGATTCCATAGCATGGGCCAATTTCAGAGCTGTTTCAAATGTTAACTCTGATTCAGACAACAATCTCCTTTGCATTTTGTCATCGTTAATGCCACAAACTAATCTGTTAGCATTTTTGTCAGGGTCACACCATAATTAAAATCTTGAAAGAGCTTTCTCGGTTTTGCCACAAATTCCCCTACCATCTCCCCTACTTTCCTTCACGGAGAGTGAAACTTAAATTGTTCTACTATTTCACTCGGTGTTGGGTTAAAATGTTTTTTTTAACAAATTTACATGCTCATCAAAAGATGTATCTCCAGGTTTTTCAGGGTTAACAGGTTTCTCATTAACCTGTAAGTCTTGGCCCCTACACTACTGAATATGATAGCTTTCTCCTTACCTTCATCTGTAATATCAATAGCTGTGAAAAAATAAGATATTTCATAGTGTTCTTTGCAAGTTTGTTGCAGATTAAATGGTGAAATTGTGCCAAACATTGCAGCTGTTTTCCCTGTGTTTGTAAGTATTTGTAGTAGGTTTGTCGATTAATCGCAGTTAACTCATGCGATTAACTCAAAAAAATTTATCGCGATTAAAAAAATTAATTGTGATTAATCACAGTTTTAATTGCACTGTTAAACAACAGACTAGGAATTGAAGTTTATTAAATATTTTGGATGTTTGTCTACATTTTCAGATATATCTTGTATTCTGTGTTGTAATTGAAATCAAAGCATATATTCTGATTACAAATATTTGCACTGTAAAAATGATAGAAGAAATAGTATTTTTCATTCACCTCATACAAGTACTGTAGTGCAATCTCTTTGTCTTGAAAGTGCAACTTACAAATGTAGATTTTTTTTTTGTTACATAACTGCACTCAGAAACAAAACAATGTAAAACTTCAGCGGCTACAAGTCCACTCAGTCCTACTTCTTGTTCAGCCAATCGCTCAGACAAACAAGTTTGTTTACATTTACAGGAGATAATGCTGCCCTCTTCTTATTTACAATGTACTTGTATTAGGTGAATTGAAAAATACTATTTATTTTGTCTTTTTACAGTGCAAACACTTGTAATGAAAAATAAATATAAAGTGAGCACTGTACACTTTGTATTCTGTGTTGTAATTGAAATCAATATATTTGAAAATGTAGAAAACATCAAAAAATACTTAAATAAATGGTATTCTATTCTTGTTTAACAGTGCGATTAATCGTGATTAATTTTTTTAATCGCTTGACAGCCCTAATTTGTAGGCCTTACTTACAGATGATTTCCCAGCAGGAGCAGTGGAAGCACCCTAAAAGTGGGGGTGCCATCAGTGCCCAAACCGTGGCCCCCCTCCCTGCACCGCTCCTTCTCCCCAAGGCCCTGCCCCTATGCTACCCATTCCCCCCGAACCACCACCCTCACACCGCCCCTTCCCCAAGGCTCTGCCCTCGTACCGCCCCTTCCCCTAAGGTCCCGCTCCTGCGCTCCCTCTTCCCACCAAAACCCCACCCTCTGCTCGCTCCTCTCTGCCCCCTCCCCCCATCACTCACCCTTAGGGCTGGTAAAAAGTGATGGAGCCATGGCCCCCCTGGACCCCTTTGTTCCGGCTCCCCTTCCCAGACCTATTTCTTTCTCTCTCATTTTTGTTCTTGTAAGTTCAGCTCCACTTCATTGCCATGTGTTGCATTGTAAACCACACAAATGGCAGCTTATTTAGGTATTAACAGTCTTTATTCAGGCAACACACATATGTGTCTGCCATGGTTCTACAGGCCTCCCACTTCCTGCACTTGCCAATAACGGGCAAAACCAAAACTAAACACTTATTTCACTCTCTGCCCACTCCCCCCAGTGTCTGGTTTATTATACACATTATAACAACAGGAAATTTCAGAAATTAACATTTCATTCCAATTCCAAACTAAAACAAATTTTGAAATCATGGAACTTCCCATAAAATGAAAATGTCAGTTCCCATACAGCTCTAGCTATCATCTATAAGGCCCCGAATGCTGGGGACTTGGCTATCTCTGAGATTCCTATGGGTATGTCTACACTGAAAAGTAAGCCAAAGGTTAGTGGGACTTGAGTCAGCTGACCCTGAGTTAAAGAACCCAGGGCTTGAGTGTCTACACTGATTGTTATAACCCTATTTTAAGAATTTTCTAACCCAGGCTCAAACCTGGGGCTCTGGCATCCACACCACAGCCCTCAGACCTGAGTCAAACCAACCATATCCCACACTCCCTAGCGCCCTCTTGAAATGTAGTCACTCTTGCTCTTTGTCCGTGGTGCACTGTGGGAAAGCTTTGCTGCGCACCCTGCACATTTCAGGAAGTTTGAACAGGCTGCCAATACGGCCTGCTGAGCAGTCATTTTATTGTGTGCGCTTCCAGCTACCGGGGCCAGCAACACAGAGGAGGTGCCTTTTGAAGAACTTCTCTTGCTTGTGCTTTCAATCCTATGTCAGGAAATGGGAAAAGCTTCCATGAGATGCTGGTGAACATTTCAAGCAGGGCTTTTCTGACCCACTGAAGGCACCTGACACCGCTTATGATGTAGCAAGAGGAGAAGGTGGAAGAGAAGGAGGAGTACCGAAGCATGGCAGACTCACACTGGCTGATGCTGCTCAGTACACTTGGTGTAGCTGCTGATGCCCCTATGTAGCCCAGTGCTTCTGGCACAAGGCCACAAGCACAGACTGGTGGGATCACATCATCATGCAGACTTGGGATGATCAGCAGTGGGTCCAGAACTTTTGCATGAAGAAAGCTATTTTCTGGAGCTTCGTGAGCAGCTTTCCCCCACTATCCAGCATAAAGATGCATGCATGAGGGCACCCCTGCCAGTCCAGAAGCGGGTTGCTATAGCTGTCTGGAAACTAGCTATCCCTGACTGCTACAGGTACATTGCAAACCAGTTTGGTGTTGGAAAGTCAACTGTGGTAAAGTGGTGGCAGAGGTTTCTGAGGCAATCAGGTGTATGGTTTGCCCCAAGGTGGAGGGCATAAAAGATATTCCTGAAGTAACTGCTGTCTTTGAGACAATGGGGGTTTGCAAACTGTAGTGGGGTCAGTGATGGGACTCATAGTTTGCCCTCCTCAAGGAGCACTACTCCATTGTTATGCAGGCATTCCCAGGCAGGCCAGCCACTATTACCACACCAAAACACCTGTAACAATAGAACCTTACAGGCGAAAACAAATAAAAACAAAGCGCAGCATCCACAGTATGGGATCAATATGGAGGGCTGGATGGGCGAGGTTTCCCTGCCCAGATGCTCATGGGACCCAATTTTATGGGCCACCCAGACCTGGAGCCTTCTGAACTGAAGCAAAGGGTAGCATGCAGGTGACTCAGGCCTTGGTGTGGGTGATGCAGCAGGAGCTGCTATTCTTGCAGTCACTAGTGATACGAGCCACTCAAACAGCTCTTTCTGCTGAGTTCTGTCCTCCTCCCTTAAGAACTGCAAAGCAAGTGCCTGCTCCCATGCTGAAACCCCATCCTCAAGCAGGGCAGCCCAACTGAGACTTGCCTCTCATCATGCCTTTCCTCTAGCCACAAGTCCCTCTGACTTCGGTACTGGACCTGTTTGTTGGCCCTGTCCTGAACTTCAACCATAAGTTCATCATGGAAATATGTCCTCTTGGAACAGTCCTGGAAGGTACATTGCCACAGGCTTCTGCTGCAGTGTGGGTGAGCTGTGGAAGTATTGCAGTCAGTAGACGTTGTGAGGCCTGGAACAGGATAAGGTTCAGAGGGCTATTGTCTCAAATAGCTCACTGCACGAATACAGAAAAAAAATCCTCGTGGAATGTCAAGGATATAAAATGATACTTTTACAAACTGAACTTCCAAATATTGTGAGGAGGATGCTTCAGACCACAGAAGCTCCCTGGACACAGCTTGTTTAATCGTGGCAAAAGAACTGCAGGCACAATGGTAAGTTAAAAATGCAAAGCTGCTTTTTTGATTTTAGAAAATTGCAAAACTACTTGGGTTTGGATGGGGGCGGGGGACAGGGCTGCTATCAGTGTCTGTGCTACAAAAAGTTGTTTCTATGATTTCAGGCCTTCCACATTTTGGAGGACATAACAGTTCTTGCGATGCCCAACAGACAAAGGGAGATGTTATTCCAAGCTGCTAGTGGGAAACCTGCAGTGTATGTCACAGAAGTATTCACACACACAGTGACTGAACAGCACATCTATGAGTGGTGTGAGCTGGTCAGCTATTGAGGTGGCCCTGGAAAACATGCCCTTCCCTGAAATGTGATTACCTATCTGGAGTTCCTGCTTCAGGTAAAGTTTGCAGCTATGAGCACCTAGGATTGGGTCAGAATTCATGAGGGAATCAACGGGATGTTGTATTAGCTTCCACATGGCTTACCCTGTTATGACTGCACGCAAATACTCTGAAATCAACAGCCTCCCTCTTCCGCACCCCGGCACATTTCTGGACAAAATTTCAAACCACAGTCATATTTGGGACAAATGATTTTGTCACCTATGGACTGCATGGACTACCTCTAGCCGAAATGGACTAGATTTATGAATGGAACACATTTCCCCAAACATACACACGCACAGTTCACTGTTTCCAGGTGGCTCGATAGAATGGTTACAGAGTCGCATACTTACAGGCAGGGCAATGTAGGGTTATTATTTTTAAGAAACAGGAATGGCCCTAGCAAAAATCTGTGCCCTTCTAGTAAAACTATACTTTAAAGGTGTTCTTTACTGTTTGCATGTCCCCGACTCCTTTTTGATCCCCATGTGGTGGTGGGGGGAGCAGGTTGCTGGTATACAATCCACCATTAGCCGATATACGCTGCTAGCTTGGGCTTCTCATAACTTTTGCTTTGGTTCATGGAGAGGAAATCCTTCCCATTACTGTATTAATGAACATTAAAATTAAGCTTAAAGGTGGCTTCTGTCCCGTCTGTGTCTGTTGCAGGACCCACAGAGGGCTGTTCCTCAGGGGTGCACCAGCTCCTCTGTGTATGATCCCAGAATGTGCTGCTGCTACTGTTCCAAAGCCTGCTCTCGAACCATTTTCAGCAACAGAGTGACCTCATTGTTCACACTCAGTGCCTGCTGCTGGCACCCATCATTCGCCATGCTAGATTCTGGTGCCAGCAGGGCACCATCCCAGCTGACAAGGTCATCACACACCTTGGTTGGCTCCATGCTGAACTCAGTGCCCAGCACCTGGTCAAACTCCTCATAAAATGGGCACAATATCAGCAAGTTGTCCGAGGTGTGGTTCTGGTCCTTGGTTCTCCGGTACTCGCTCTTGTGCCACTTAATGTGTTCCCTGCACTGGTCCAATAAATTTGCAAAGCTGCCAACTTCTTCCCTATTTTCTTGTATGCGTGGTCATTCTGGTACTCTTAGAATCATAGAATATCAGGGTTGGAAGGAACCTCAGGAGGTCATCTAGTCCAACCCCCTGCTCAAAGCAGGACCAATCCCCAACTAAATCATCCGAGTCAGGGCTTTGTCAAGCCTGANGGCCTCACCAATGCCGAATAGAGGGGAATGATCACGTCCCTCGATCTGCTGGCAATGTCCCTACTTATACAGCCTAAAATGCCGTTATCCTTCTTGGCAACAAGGGCACACTGTCGACTCATATCCAGCTTCTCGTCCACCGTAACTCCTAGGTCCTTTTCTGCAGAACTGCTGCCTAGCCATTCGGTCCCTAGTCTGCAGCAGTGCATGGGATTCTTCCATCCTAAGTGCAGGACTCTGCACTTGTCCTTGTTGAACCTCATCAGATTTCTTTTGGCCCAATCCTCTAATTTGTCTAGGTCCCGCTGTATCCTATCCCTTCCCTCCAGTGTATCTACCACTCCTCCCAGTTTAGTGTCATCTGCAAATTTGCTGAGAGTGCAGTCCACGCCGTCCTCCAGAGCATTAATGAAGATATTGAACAACACCGGCCCCAGGACCCACCCTTGGGGCACTCCGCTTGAAACCGGCTGCTAACTAGACATGGAGCCATTGATCACTACCCGTTGAGCCCGACGATCTAGACAGATTTCTATCCACCTTATAGTTCATTCATCCAGCCCATACTTCTTTAACTTGCCAGCAAGAATACTGTGGAAGACCATATCAAAAGCTTTGCTAAAGTCAAGGAATAAAGTCCACAGTTTTGCTGGCCTTGCAGAAGAGATTTACCAAAAATCAGGCTGTGTTCCTATGACCATGAAGCATCACACTGCACAAAAGGTTTCAGAATGGCAGCCGTGTTAGTCTGTATCAGCAAAAACAACGAGGAGTTCTTGTGGCACCTTAGAGACTAACAAATTTATTTGGGCATAAGCTTTCGTGGGCTAGAACCCACTTCATCAGATGCATGGAGTGGGAAATACAGTAGATAGGTATAAATATACAGCACATGAAAAGATGGGAGTTGCCTTACCAAGTGGGGGTCCGTGCTAATGAGGCCAATTCAATCATGGTGGATGTGGCCCATTCCCAACAGTTGACAAGAAGGTGTGAGCATCAACAGAGGGAAAATTATTTTTTGTAGTGACTCAGCCACTCCCAGTCTTTATTCAGGCCTAATCTGATGGTGTCAAGTTTGCAAATTAATTCCAGTTCTGCAGTTTCTCGTTGAAGTCTGTTTTTGAAGTTTTTTTGTTGAAGAATGGCCACTTTTAAGTCTGTTATTGAGTGTCCATGGAGATTGAAATGCTCTCTTACTGGTTTTTGAATGTTACAATTCTTGATGTCTGATTTGTGTCCATTTATTCATTTGCGTAGAGACTGTCCGGTTTGTCCAATGTACATGGCAGAGGAGCATTGGTACAAACTGCAGAACTGAAAGAGCCAGAGATCCAGCCCGAGCCACAATGTCTAAACAGCTATTTATAGCACCATAGCATGAGCCCCAGAAGCCTGAGTCTGTCGACCCAAGCTCTGAGACTCACTACTGTGGTGTGCCACTCACTGTGTAGACGTACCCAGAGTGGGTGGGATAGTAAAGGCAAGAACTGTGCCAATTGACAGAGCCATCCCTTGGGTACAGCGAATTGGGATGACCACACCGGGCCCCACGTTTTGATAAAATTGTGAGGAGGCGGGCAGGGTGAAGAGGCGAATGGGGAGGCGAGCGGCAGGCAGGCGGGGTTGTGAGGAGGAGCCCCCCTACCAGAGCCTCCCCCTCCCCCATCACCTCCTGCCCGCTGGCAGGCCTTGCCAATCAGTGCCTCTCCCTCCCTCTCAGCACCTACCGCCTGCCGCAATCAGATGTTTGGTGTCATCAGGAGGCTCTGGGGAGGCGAGGAGAGGAGCAAGGGTGCAGCACGCTTGGGGGAGGGGGCGGAACTGGTCAGGGAAGAGGTGGGGTGGGGGCAGGGCAGGGGTGGGAAGAAGTGGGGCAGGGGTAGGGCTTTGGGGGAAGGGGTGGAGTGGGGGCAGGGCCTGGGTGGAATCGGGGCGGGGGGGGAGCACCCCCTGGCAGATTAAAAACTCGGTGCCTATGTCCCAAGCTCTGCACCCCCCTAGGGATGGCCCTGCCAATTGATACAACAGTTGCTCATTTTAAATCTCCATGAGGTGCCCAGATATCACAAAGAAGGGTCCAATACAAATTAATAAAATTAATTTTTGCCCAAAGTAATATTTACAGTAGTTGTCATGTGCCATTGGGATGATACATGAGTTGCACACTGTAGTTTTACTTTTCCAGAGAATTGTAAAAACTGCATAAACATACTCCCAGAGGAGATGGAGAGACGTTTCACATGGATGAGTTCAGTGTTTCTGTGTTTCTCATTTTTGGCCATGTTATTACATCTTGCAGTTGCATCTGGCTTTCCTGGAGGAAAGTCTGATTCAGGGAGGCAAAAAGACAAATCTCTGCTTCCAGACACACTATGCAGCATAACTGTCTGGGGAAATATGTGCAAAAGTATTCTTGAGGCAACATGGACTGAAAGCAGGAAAGGTAAAGTACAGCAGGCTGCAAACCTCTATGGGAAACTAGAGAGACCCAACTGACTGAAGTGAATCAGCAGGACCATATGAATTTTGCATTACAGTTCTCTCATTTATGGCAAATTCATGTTTCTTTTTTGGTATTCAGAAGGGTCCAAACAGGGTTTGAAGGAAAAAAACCTGCATACTGACTAAAAGCTCGAAAAAACAAAGATATTGCTCCTAACCATTTTAAGCCATTTGGGCTTATAAAGAAAAATGGATCGTTTTTAGATGCAACTGGTTAGCCTCCATAGGCAATGTCTACACAGCAGCTGGAAGGTCTAATTTTCATCTTGGGTGGATGTCCTAGACAAATTGGAGGATTGGGCCAAAAGAAATCTGATGCGGTTCAACAAGGACAAGTGCAGAGTCCTGCACTTAGGAAGGAAGAATACCATGCACCGCTACAGGCTGGGGACAGACTGGCTAGGCAACAGTTCTGCAGAAAAGGACCGGGGATTACAGTGGACGAGAAGCTGGATATGAGTCAGCAGTGTGCCTTTGTTGCCAAGAAGGCCAAAGGCATATTGGGCTGTATTAGTAGGAGCATTGTGTGAAAGTAGAATGAATTATATTGTAAAAATAGAATGGATTAAAGAAATGCTGTATGTTCCTTTAAGCAGGAATGAGGAATGTTGAAATATAGTTGTCAGGAAGAGAAACATTAAGACAGGGGTAGGCAACCTATGGCACAGGTGCCGAAGGCGGCACGCGAGCTGATTTTCAGTGGCACTCACACTGCCCGGGTCCTGGCCACCGGTCCAGGGGGCTCTGCATTTTAATTTAATTTTAAATGAAGCTTCTTAAACATTTTAAAAACCTTATTTACTTTACATACAACAATAGTTTCGTTATATATTATAGACTTATAGAAAGAGACCTTCTAAAAATGTTAAAATGTATTACTGGCACGCGAAACCTTAAATTAGAGTGAATAAATGAAGACTCGGCACCCCACTTCTGAAAGGTTGCCGACCGCTGCATTAAGATATAGAACAATGAGTCGCACCTAAGCTAATGGGACATTAACAGGAGATTGGTAAGAGTTAATAAGGAAATAAGATATGTGAGTCTGGCCCCAGGAAAACTTATCTGTTTTGCTTCCTTTGTTTTCTTGTTAAGTTCACCCCCCCCCCTTGTATCTGTATAAATAAGACAGTCTGAGTCTTACATGGTGCTCACATTATCTGAATGTATTAGCAGAGCGCTGTGCTAATAAAACAGAGTGGTCTTTAACTAAATTGTGAGTCCTGATTCGAACTTTGACAATTGCCAGCAGATCGAGGGAAGTGATTATTCGGCACTGGTGAGGCCACACCTGGAGTATTGTGTCCAGTTTTGGTCCCCCACTACAGAAGGGATGGGGACAAATTGGAGAGAGTCCAGGGGAGGGCAACAAAAATTATTAGGGGGATGGGGCACATGACTTACGAGGAGAGGCTGAGGGAACTGGGGTTATTTAGTCTGCCGAAGGGAAGAGTGAGGGGGGATTTGATAGCAGCCTTAAACTACCTGAAGGGGGTTCCAAAGAGGATGGAGCCAGGCTGTTCTCAGTGGTGGCAGATGGCAGAACAAGAAGCAATGGTCTCAAGTTGCAGTGGGGGAGGTCTAGGTTGGATATTAGGAAACACTATTTCACTAGCAAGGTGGTGAAGCACTGGAATAGGTTACCTAGGAAGGTAGGGGAATCTCCATCCTAAGAGATTTTTAAGGCCCGGCTTGACAAAGCCCTGGCTGGGATGATTTAGTTGGCGTTGGTTCTGCTTTGAGCAGGGGGTTGGACTAGATGTCCTCCTGAGGTTTCTTCCAACTCTAATCTTCTATGTTTCTATATCAACGTGCTAGCCCAGCTCAGTCTAGCATGCTAAAAATAGCAGGTGGCCGCACCAACAAGGGCATCATCTCAGGCTAGCCATCTGAGTACAACCCTGTCTGAGATCCTACTTCAGCAGCAAGCCTGTCCCACTGCCCATGCCACCACAGCCTCACAGCTATTTTTAACATGCTAGCTCAAGCTGAGCTGTGGACAGCTACCCAAGATGGAAATTACATCCCCCAGCTTCAGTGTAGACATACCTATAGAAATCTGAAGCACTGTTTTTTTCTCTGGTTCTGTATCCAAGATAGTTAGGCTTGGAAGGATTAGGCTTTTGTGGGTAAATGTTGGTAAACATCATACGCACACAAACTAATTAAAAATATGTCTATAGATAATAATCAAAATTTACACATAGGCAAAATAAGAAAAATGCTGCTTGAGAGCTTATAGTATATATGTTTACATGTGAAGTTAAACACTCCCTTCCAATAACTTTGAACAACCGTGAAAATTTAAATTGATTACAAAAATGCTTACAATTAAACATCAATATTATCTATCAAAATTATATTTAAAAAAATCTAATTTTGTCAAGCCTAAGAACACTGCATTTTGGAGTAATGGCCACCTGAATTAACTGCTGGGCTTTGTGTCTGGACTCTTACATAAGTGCAAGTAGATATTCTGTTTTGGTTGTCCTTATCAGCGCTGTGGTCCATTCTGTTCTTTGCATCTCACCAAATGTAGATTGATATGTCAGCAGCACAATTTATATCATTTTAAGTTAAAATATATGCATTAGTGACTGGAGCACGTAGATTCACATTGAGAGCAGATTCACATTAGGTCACAGGGCCAAATCCTGATCTCACAGACGTCAATGGCAAATGGGACCACCTTTTCGCTTTTGGTGATTTATTTGGAGAAAGAAAGAGGAAGTCAAGGAAATTCACCCTTATAATTGTTTTTTATGTCCTGGTTCTAAATGTGCAACAGCTTCCCAGCCAGGAAATGTATATTTCCCTCCTCTGTGTTTTTTTTATGTGGTGTGCCTTATCATATATAGGGCACATTGTTTAATTGGATGGGCCTTGGCAAAAGATAAATGAAACTGTTAAAGCAGGGGTGGCCAACCTGAGCCTGAGAAGGAGCCAGAATTTACCAATGTACATTGCCAAAGAGACACAGTAATACATCAGCAGCCCCTCATCAGCTCCCGCCCCCGCCACCCTCCCAGCGCTTCCCATCCACTGGCAGCCCCGCCAATCAACGCCTCCCCCTCCTTCCCCGCACCTCCCGATCAGCTGTTTCCTGGCGTGCAGGAGGCTCGGGGGGGGGGGGGGGGGGGGGGGGGGGGGGAGGGGGGGGGGGGGGGGGGGGGGGGAGGGGGTGGAGTGGGGGCAGGGCCTGTGGCAGAGCCAGGGGTTGAGCAGTGCGCACCCCCGGCACATTGGAAAGTTGGCACCTGTAGCTCCAGCCCCGGAGCCGGTGCCTATACAAGGAGCCACATATTAACTTCTGAAGAGCCGCATGTGGCTCCAGAGCCACAGGTTGGTCACCCCATGTGAAAGTATGGTAAATAAAATGGTGAATCTGCTAAACTTGTAACAGACACCCCTTTAACTTCTGTTAATACACTCTGAATGTGGAGATGGCTGCAAGGGGTTTGACAAATAAAGAGGTACACGTAATACTTGTTGAAAGTTCATTAGAAGATTATTTGGACTGATGCCTGTTAACATTTTTATCAAATCATATTGTGCAATGAAATGGTTAACAGCAAATGCATTCGCTTGTTTACATCATATGTACCTCAGAGCCCTTGATAAATGGGACTTGATGAGCTTAGATAAAATACCTTGCCAAAAGATTAGCGTTAAAACCATATTGAAACCAAATAAATTGGTGGTGGTATTTAACACTAACAACAAAGAAGAAAAGATAAAGAGCCCCCAGGAGCAGTGCTCGGAGTGCTCAGTGCTGCCCTATTAAGGTCAATGAGAATTTTGCCATATGGGAGCAAAAACAGACCCATATCGTGAAGGCTGCAGATGTGTACTCCTCAGTCTTCCCCAGGACTGAGATCCGCCAGAACATCCTTCTTCCCCTGCCCCACATCCTTCTCCCCCTGCCCCATCCTTCTTCCCCTTCCATACATCTGAATACATGAAATAATTACTCATGCTGTGACTGCCTGATATGGGGTGTCCACCCCACACAAGACCAGAAGGGGTAAATTAGGCCAATTAACCTATAGGCTGCACCTGGAGGAAAGCCAAGGCATGCTAAGGCCTAATTGCTGATGAAGTCCGGCTGGGGAGAGTGGGGCTGGGTTTATAAAAACAGGAAGTTGGCAGCAGGTGAAGTAGTCACTCTCTGGGAGAAGGAAGGTGTATTTGGGGCTACAGTGCCAGGCAGCCTGCAGTTGTTTCCTGGGAGAAAGAAATGTGGGCTGGTAAACCCAGAAGAGGGAGCTAGACTATAGGAAGGAATCCAGGGGAAGAGCAACATGGCATCAAGGACCACAGGTCTTGAACGCTGCTCCACAGGACAATTTGGCACTAGCCATGTCCATCCTGCTACCCAGACAGAGGGCCCCAGTCCTAGGAGCTGATTGGCAGACCTCTGGGAGCCCTGATTGGTCCATAGCCCCTATTTAAACCCAGCACAGGAACAGGAAGTTGTCCTTGCAACTGGTATCTACTTTGTGCTGGTCTGTGTGCCTTATGCTTCCCACTCCTGCTCTCCTGGCTTGACTCCCTGCTATCCTGTCTCAGCCGAACTCTGGTTACCCATCTGTGGTTCTGCCCTCAAGTTTGTCTCCTGCTTCTGATCTCCTGGTAATCTGACCCTGCCTGCCTCTTGATGCCCAACTCTCAGTTTGCACTCTGGCCTGTCTTGGACTCTGACTGCCTGGCCTGGCTCCTGTTTTGACCACTAGATCACACCACCCACATCCTGGTTATGACATGGTCTGGGGGTGAGCAGGCCACCATTACTAGATATAGGGTCCCTACACTGGAACCTGGAGTAGAGGATGGGCCTGGGTTCCCCTACCAGACACTGGAGCAGTGGCACCATTAGAGTAATGAAGGGAAATGCCATTTTGTATAGGAGGCCTTTGGTACCCTGGAAGGGGAAAACACATAGTGACTTGGCTGGAGGGCTGAGTCACAAAGAGGAAGCTGCAGTTCCTGGAGCAAGAGAGGGGCCACAGTGTGAGAGAGAGACAGAGTGCAACCACAGGAAGGGGCATGGGTCTGGCAGAGCTAATTCCCAGAGCAACCAGGAGGAGGCACTCCAGTGTTGAGTGGACCCTGTGACACTGTTGCTTAATACACTATCATAATCATTTCAATGTTACCTTCTGCTCCCCACCCCCATCTGTTCACTGTATCCATCAGATTGAAACAAAGCCCTAATGTTTGTAAATCAAAGACTTTTCAAATATGCTATGTTCATGTAAATGCTTCAGAGTGACAAAGAACTTTCAAAAATGAATAAAAACCCACTGGGTTATGTTCTTCCTCAGAGGAAAAAGTACTATATTTTCAGTGCTTCCTCCCCTATCCTCAAACATGTTTCACTATGCTTAGTCCCTGCTCTCTCCTTTACCTCTCTAGGGCAACATACATTCTCAGAAGTTTGGCGCTTGGAGCCACTAGCAATCTGTGATCCATTCTCGAATTATTCTAAAATGACAGCCATGATGAGATCCAAGCTTCCGTGACTTGTTTTGATCAGCCAGATTCCCAACTGCTCTGGTGAGGGGTATTCGCAAGCAACTTTTCTTCCTTCCAGGTGTTCACACCCCCAGTTTGCCTAATTAGTTCTGACATGTCATCCATCATACTACAGGATGTTGCTCTTTAAGTTTAAAAAAAAGGTAACAATGAATGGCCTGAAAGGGAAAAGCATTGCTGTGCTTCAATACTGGCTCTCAACAGCTTTTTCCTTTCTCTCTCGTTTGGCTTTAGGGGCATATGAAACTGTAAGATGTGATTGGAAAAATTAACACCCATGAGAAAGTTGCTTTTTAAAATAACAAGCTTATAAACATATGACTTTTTTACCTTGCAGGCAAAAATGTTTTACTGTTAATGTTAATTAATTTGTGGTGATGCCAGAGAATATCATTTCCTTTGTAGCACTCTGTTTCCTCCATTGGATAACTTTATGATTTTTTGAACAGGAGTACTTGTGGCACCTTAGAGACTAACAAATTTATTTGAGCATAAGCTTTCATGGGCTAAACTTGGGCTGTAGCCCACGAAAGCTTATGCTCAAATAAATGTGTTAGTCTCTAAGGTGCCACAAGTACTCCTGTTCATTTTGCTGATACAGACTAACACGGCTGCTACTCTGAAATCTATGATTTTTTGTCACATTTCCCATTTCTCTAACAAACTGGAGCTTTTATTTGTACTCTTTGCTGCCCAGGAACAGCAATTTAAGCTATTAATTTGGTCCCAGCCTGGAACCGGTTTGAAGAACTCACCTGCAGTCATACCACATGGAACTGTGATCTTAAGCTGAATAAACACGGCTAGTATTTGCAGTGTGAGTGCTCCAAGGGAAGCCCAGGGTTTTGCAGGAAGATGTGCTGTTGATTCTGTAGGTGGCACACTTTACTATGAGCACAGAACCAAAGATGCTAGAAGGCCCTGTGTGGCTGGAGGTGTACTCTTTCAGAAAAGTATATGAATCAAAAGTACTGAACTATTGTATCTTATAAAGAACCAGTGGCACTTTAAATGTTCTTAATTCTATGAAGGGAAAAACAGAAACCATAACAATCACAAGGAAATAAAAAACCTACAAAGGTAAATACAGGATTAAACTATATTCATCACATCAGACAGTAATATATTAAAAATTTTTATTACTTTATGTTGTATGAAAACGCAAAAGAATAGAACAAAAGCAAAGAGGAGAAAGAACGAGCAATAGAAAACAAGAGAGAGATGACACTCTGAAAATAGCAAGTCAAAGAATATTGTCATCTTACAGCTACAGCATCAGCCTATAAATGTCTCCAGCAATGCTTGCTTCACCACACCCATTAGTAGAGTTCTGTAAACATCCCCATTCCATAGTTTTCAGTCAAACTCCAAAAATAAAGACCAAATATCAGTAAACTTGTGGAGTCCTTCCTTTTTTTAACATGCTTCTCTTTGAAGTGCTGCCATGTCACTTAATCCACTGTACATTTTCTATCCTGGGAGGTGTAGGTGATTTCTGGTGTTGTTGCTTCAGGCATATTTGCAAAGTGTTAACCCCTGAGTTCTGGCTGAATTCCAGTTTGGGTAATTACATTCTGCTGACCTTAAAACTCCTGCTGTCATTTCAATAGTACATGTTACTTTTTCCTTCCTCTCTCAAAAAACCTCTTATGTAGTAAAAAGAATAGGAGTACTTGTGGCACCTTAGAGACTAACAAATTTATTGTAGCATAAGCTTTCGTGGGCTACAGCTCACTTCATCAGATGCATGTAGTAGAAAATATAGAAGGAAGATATATATATATACATGAAACAATGGGTGTTACCATACACATTATAAGGAGAGTGATCAGTTGTCAGCAGGAGAGAAAAATAAGTGTTTGTAGTGGTAATGAAAATGGCCCATTTCCAGCACTTGACAAGGAGATATAAGGAACTGTAGGGGGGGGGAAGATAAGCATGGTTTATTTCCCCATGCTTATCTTTCCGCCCCTCTCTCCTCCCCCCCCCCCCCCCCCCCCCCCCCCCC